>JAPYZE010000050.1:0-81406 GCA_030522805.1 Leptomastidea abnormis
GTAAAGAGAACGGAGCTGTACATATATCTACATGTGGAATTGCTATGATTATACATATATACGGTATGACAACTGTCGGGGCCAACATATATATATGAGAAAGACGATGCGTGATGATGAGAGATATATATCTTACTTCTCGTATTGCCTCCCTCCTTTTATAAGCTCCTCTTTTTTTCTTTTTTTTTTTTTTTTGCTACGTACAGACGTTTCGTCGCGTGTATATTATAAGAGAATTCCATGGCATATACCTACTTTAAGAATGATATATACATATACATATATTGTAAGAAATAATCTGCCAACGTGCACTCGCTTATATTCGTTTTCGGCTTATTATTACGATTTCACCTCGAACTTTCCGTGTAGGTATTTCTCCGTTCGTTCTCTTCAATTTTCCCGCAAGCTCAGCATATATACGTACTGCTAAGATGAAACATTCATTTTTTTCTTTCTTTCTCTCTTATTTTTATATGAAAAGATCGACAATTCAATGTCTCTTCGTTGTCTTATCGATTATAAAAGTCTCGTAATTTATCGTATTGAGTAAGGGTCGATGTACGTGTATATGAACATACATGCGATGATATTGAGTTTAATATTCATTTGCTTGTTAAACTTGAGATATTTTATAAGGATGATAATTATTTTCTGGATTAAATTGACTAGAAATTACAAAATATAACTAAGAGTTAATTGTACTAGACAGAAATAATAAAAAAAATATCTTTCATCACACACGTAATCTCGAGAATAGATTGCTAATTTACTGAAAATAAATGATATGTAACGTCATTAGCGTTACGTTCGATTATTCAAATTACATTTTCCAAGATAATAACAATGAAATTACAAAAATGTTATTTCTTGTAATACGAAGCCTTTACATTCATATACACATACATACATTCATACATAATATGAACACGAGAGCTCGTGTGTAAAGATGTAAGACTTGCTTGCTTCTTTCTTTCTTTCTTTCTTTCTTTATTTCTCGCATTTGCGTACGTGACGTCTGCAACAATTAAGGAGAGGCGTGCTAAAAGAATAAACTTTGCAAGCTAAAATTAAACGCTAACTTAAGAACTTGGAACATACATACATACATACATACATACATTCTTACTTTAACAGCATTATAACTCCCCCCCCATCCCCCCTTCTTTTCTCCTTGGCATTAGGAGTTACGGTTTTAGCCGATTTTATTGAAATGCCAAGAGTAAGAGAGAGAGAGAGAAAGAGAGAGTTTAAACGATCATCGGTAGTACACGTTTTCAACAAAGTATTAAATTTAGCAGGATAAAATATATGTGTATGTATATATGTTTAACTATGCACATATTTCTATGACTTTCGGCGAATTAAAACGTTATCTCATTTTTCGAATTAGCTTTTTCGTTAAAATGTAATATATACCATAACATATAGAATGCGCTTAGCATGTTTGATTAAAAATACAAAGTAGGCAGGATAATTATGATGATGTTGATGAACAGCAGGTTTTTATCTTTAATATTTTTCGGAAAATATTTTTTTTTTCTTTATTCTTAGAATGGGTTGTTCATTGAAAAAAAAGAAATTGTTATTATTTGAATTAAAACTGTAATAAAACGAATAATGATAGGCGGAAAAAAAAAATTAAATGTTATACAGAGAAAAAAGGGATGTAGTTTCGAGTATTCAAAATTTTTTTTTCTCGCAATAGCGCAGCATCCAAAATCGACAGATGAATGGCAGTCGAAATCTAATCAATTATTAGAAAGTATTGATCCAACATGGGGACAATGGAAAGGCGATATTTTTCCAAGTAACGCTGCTGGTGATGTTGAATATGTTACGATTGCCAAAAGTGAGCAAAACACTTACGAAGATCCACGTAAGTATATTCAAATTTTTTTTTAATTCTTGAAATAAAAATGATTATTTTCTTAATTTTTGCTAAATTAATTGATGCAGTGGATGAATTTTTCAAAAATGAAAGACATAACAGTGGTCATTTTCGTCATAGTCAAAGCAAAGTCTGGGATCCCCATCCGCAATATGATTTCGTAGCTTTCGGACATAAATTTCATATTCGTTTGAAGGAAGATAGAAGTTTTGTACCTCCGGGCGTAACGGTAACACACAATTTTGTTTTTTTTACCTTACATTATGAATTACTTAATTTTAAATTGCGACTAATTTAAATGCGGTATATGCTAATTTAACTGATCTTATTTTTTTTAATTTATACAATATTTTCTAACGTGGTTTTTCTATGTGATGTGATCATCTTGATAATTATGTATAAATTGACGTGACATGGTCAAATTAGTTTTGTAAGAAAAGAAAAAAAAATGAAAAATTAAATTTTAGATAACGCACGTGAATGACAACAGTACCAAACGTGAATATCCCGACCGTCATTTAGGATGCTTTTATACAGGATACGTAGAAGGCGATCCTAAATCAGCCGTGGCTGTAAGCCTTTGTCATGGAATGGTGAATAAAATTTTTTATTCTTATATACAAAAAAAATTTATTATACCTGGTCAATTTACTAATATTTTTTTTTTAAATTGATATTTTCAATATAATTCATAAATTTTAGAATTTAAACTTATTAATATTAAAATTCAAATCTCCTTTAAAAGACAGTTAAAAAATATACAGAGATTAATCTTGACAGAAAATATTAATTTTAATAAATCGTTTCAATTATAAATCGTAATAATTTAATATCCGTCTGATTTAATCATATATAATGTATTTCTTGCATTTATAAAATTTACTTGATAGTAATTTATTTTAAATTATAATTTGATTAACAGAAAAAAAAACTGTTAATACAATTTTGAAAAAGAAAATATATAAATGCTATTTTTAAAACACATCAAATACTTATACTCCTACTGCCAAAAATAAAAATCGCGCACAGAGAAAGAAAAATCGATTTGGAAATGTTTAGTTTTAACTTGAGTAAATATACATTTTTTTTCTTTACAATACGATTACGATTGTTTGAACATTGAATTTAACAGGCCTAGAAAAATTAGGTGTTGTACAATTTTAATCCAAACAAATTTCCCTACCAGAGAATTTATCAATTCGCAAATTTTTTTCTCTCTCTTTTTTCTTTTATAAAATACGTAAACAAAATAAATTCTTGAAAAAAAAAAATTTGAAATTTTTCAAAATTTACAGACAGGTCACATGAAAACATCATCAGGCATTTACTTAATAAAACCAACAGAGATCTGGAATAACCCCGAGAGCATATCGTCAGATTCACCCTTGAGGCACATTATTTATCGCTTATCAACAAACAACTTAAACTCCCTAGCTAAAAGTAACAATCAATCAGCAAATGATATATTAAACGTCGACAATATTATAAACGAAGTGCACGCGTGTGGTGTCATTGGTAAGCTCGTATACATATACCTTATAGATAATTTATTTTTCTCTCCAACTTTCTTTTCACAACGAAGAGGAGGAGGAGATAGGAGATATATCTCAAAGTATAAATATTTTATTAATCATAATCAATTACGTACACACACAGACGATACCAGCAAAGAAAGCGAAGCTATGTTTACTGTCGAAGATACCTCGTCTTCCGATATTAAAAAGCCATATGAAAGCGAAGTTATAATGCACGAAAGGATGCGACATCGGAGATATGTATCTTTTATGCCCGACAAATATGACGACAGGTAATGTGATGTCTTGTTTTGAATATTAAATAGATAAAAAAATTCTATGAAATTTATTAATAAAAAAACAATACAAAATGCTACTGTGTATATTGTACATACAGTTATGAGGTTGATGATGAAAAAAGCTTTGCATTCGAGGATGATCAAACAGCGGAGTCTAGTATTTACGGTAGCTGGAGATCGAGACGAGCATTGCCGCGAGAGTATTTCATTGAAATAATGGTTGTAGCCGACGCCACAATGATTGATTATCACGGCGCTGGTCTCACTAGCTACATATTAGTCTTAATGAACACGGTATATAGATATAGATAGATATATTTTCATTCATTTATTCATCCATTCATTCATTCATTTATTATTTCTTTTTATAATAAGGTATCGCGAATTTACAAAGACCCATCAATAGGAAATCCAATAAGCATAGCCGTAATAAAAATCAAGCAAATCAACAAGGTTTTCGGGTTCAAGCACCGAGGAAGCGATGGTATCGAGGCAGCTGGTATGCTTAAAAAATTTTGCGACTGGCAACACATGAATAATCCACACGAGCCATCGCCGGAACATCACGACGCAGCTCTTCTACTAACTAGGTTCAATATTTTATTTATTATTTTCAAGAATTTGATTGTGTACTACAGCCGACAAACACTTGGCTTACGATTAATATATATTTAATTATATTCATATACGTATATCTTTGATATATATAAAATAGCGATCCTTTCATCGCGATTTTCTTGTATATTTGCTTTCATCTCAAGGCGATCGCTTGCTGATAAATGTATAGTCTCTCTCTCTACCCACGAAAGAGAAAGAGAGAGCGGCGTGTTTATACAGAAATGTGTGTATGCTTTTTCCCTTATTTTTCAATCAATCCCAAGTGTTATTTGCCATTGTCCATTGTTTTTGTTAGATACGTACAACATAAAATGAAATATACCGACTATTTTTCGCGCCAACAAAGAAAGGAAGCGTATCTATACATAAATGTACATATTTTTAGATAAAGTAAGAAGAAACAAAAAAAAAAAGGTTTTAATATTAGAATCAATTTGTTTTTCCAGAGAGAATCTTTGTCACAAATCGGGACAAAAGCCTTGCGACACCTTAGGTTTAGCAGAACTTGGTAGGATGTGTTCGATTAATTCGTCTTGTGCTATTGTTCAGGATAACGGACTGGCAACTGCTTTTACTATTGCTCATGAAATTGGACACGTGTGAGTACCCATAAAATATACGATGAAAGAGAGAGAGAGAGAGTTGATTGATGATATCACTATAGTGTGTTTAAAATAAATTCGTATAAATATTTTTTTTATTTCTTTTTTTGGTTTTTATATAAACAGATTTTGATTGTAGATTAAATATGCCACATGACGACGATCAGAAGTGCACGAGATATCGCGATAGATCAACTGCAAATATTATGTCTCGTATGCTCGATGACAACACCGTACCTTGGGAGTGGTCGAAATGTTCCAGACACTATCTTACCGAATTTTTAGAGTAAGAAATAATACATCTTTATCTTTTTATTTACAACGAATCTATTTTTATTTTATAAATAATTAAAATAAAATACCTATAAATTTATTTAAAAATTTTTATTTTTGAAATTTTACTACAAAAAAAATATATAATTGTAATTTTATATACAGAGCTGGCCTAGGAAACTGTCTACTAGACGAGCCAGGCGAGGGAAAAATCATTTCACGACCACGTGGCAGTCGATTACCCGGCGAGGATTACTCCGAAAATAAACAATGTGAACTAGTGTATGGAGCAGGCTCGGAAATCTGTCCGCACATGGCGGGCGATGGTAAGTTAGTAAAAATATCGTTTACTCTTTATATACATCCTCCTCATCCCTTTATATATAGTACATATATAAATCGTTAAGAGTCAAGACAAAAACCACTCGAAAAATATAAACAGTTGTACATATGTATAATAAGTAGGCTTATAATATATTATTAAAAAAAAGAGATAATTTAAAAACGCGCTCGTTACCGGCCAGGCAGTATGCAAGCGGCTTTGGTGTACAGCACCGTCCTGGGATGAGCGGAGCGAACAATGTCACACCCAGCATATGCCTTGGGCGGATGGTACTTTGTGTGGCGAAGGCAAATGGTGTCACCGGGGCGAGTGTGTCTCAAGAGAGAATCTCGAGCCGGTGGATGGACAGTGGGGCGAATGGTCGAGTTACGGCGAGTGTTCGCGTAGCTGTGGTGGAGGTATCAAGAAGAAGTATCGACATTGCGATAGTCCACCGCCGAAGAATGGTGGTAACTATTGTGTTGGCGAGAGGGTGAGATATAAGAGCTGTGGGACCAGGGATTGTTCTACTGGTATCATTGACTTTCGGTTTGTACTTTTTTTTTTTTAATTTCATTTTACATCAATTTTTTTTTCTTTATTTCAATTGATTTTTTTTTTAACGCAATAATACAGTGAGAAACAGTGTGCTGAATTCGACAACGATAATCGTAACATCCGCAACCTAACGAAAAACGTTAAATGGCACGCTAAGTATGACGGAAGTAAGTCACTACATATATTTATTATCCCAGTCCAATTATAAAAACACTCACACATACACACTATCTACAACGCTATACCCTACGTGTTTAATAGTTCTTTCAGAAGACCGATGTAAACTTTACTGCCAGGTGGCAAGCAATCAGTATTACATGCTACGTGAAAAAGTCGTAGACGGTACACCTTGCGGTCTAAACACATTTCACGTCTGTGTGAATGGCCATTGTAAACCAGCGGGCTGCGACCACATGCTAAATTCAACTGCAACACTTGATATTTGTGGTGTTTGTCGCGGTGACAATTCCACCTGCCATCGCATATCTGGCTCTTATAACGTTAGCGAGTACGGCTATACTCGTGTCACCAAAATACCCGCTGGTAGCAGTTATATAGATATTAGACAGTACGGATGGAAGGGATCGCACAACGACAGTAATTATTTAGGTCAGTATTTCTTTAAAATTCTCTTCTATCTCAATTTTCATTTTCTTTTTTTCTTTTTCTATACCTACTTATTTCACGTAATTTTTCTTAGAGAGTATGAAAAGCTCACCAGATCTATTTTTCTTTTTTTTTCTTTCCTCTTCTTTATGTAGAGTCTTCGTTATTTTTAAGCGCTAGTATTAGCTTCACGTCATGTGTACTAGATGTTGAAGTGGTGTTTTTAAGTGCCGAACGAGAAATAAACTTTTACGGCTCTTTCTCATTCTTGCTCTCGCACATATTATATACATACGTGAGCTTTTCTCTCTTTCTCCTATTTTTACACATTTCCTTACTTATACTGTTCAAGACCGTGTTTTACATTTATTTATGTACATTACATTTTAACAGCTCTCAGACTACGGGATAATGGTAAATACATACTTAATGGAGATTTCATGGTGATGCAACAAAAAGTCATAATGCATCCTGGTGCTACGATTGAATATAGTGGTCCGGAAAGAGTTGTTGAGAGATTGAATAGCTCGAGACCCATTCATGTTGACCTAATATTAGAGGTGACGTAATTATTATTTTTTTTATTTGAAAATTATTTTATAAATAATTTTTAACAAACTCAAATGATTATATTTTTTTTTGTAATAGGTCTTATCTGTGGGTAACGTAAATCCACCTCAAATCATATACGAGTACACGGTACCTAAAAAAATCTTGGATAGATTCACTTGGGTCCTAAGCGATTGGACGACCTGCGACCGTATGTGCCAGGGCGTGACTCATCGTAAGGCACAGTGTCGGAGCGCGGAAAATCAAGACGTGGTAGCCGACGATTACTGTCCACCGAAAGATAAACCTCGAGAAGAAAGCCGACAGTGTAATAGTCACTGCGAACTACAGTAAGCCTATACAAACAGATACACTATAAGCTTTGCAAATCCGCTTATCACATTATATTTGCTGATGAATAAAACTTTATTACCAAACAGGTGGCAGGAGGTACCAAATTCAAGATCCGAATGTTCAAGTCACTGCGGTCCTGGTACGCTACACGTACGTCATCGTTGCGTGCAGGTGTCGAGCTACCAAGGTGCAGCGGCGTTTGGAGGTAACGCACGTCCGGTACCCTCACACGCTTGCTATCATCTCGAGAGACCGCAGGAGCTGAAACCATGTGTGGGTGCGTGCGAAAACGCTCACTGGATGTATGGGGAATGGAGCGCTTGCTCTGTCACCTGTGGTGATAACGGCTTCCGTTCTCGACATGCCAGCTGTGTTGATGCTGAGAACAGAACAGTACCTGAGGATAATTGCTCGAGGCTTGCTAAAATTGTCACTCAGACTTGTGGGTATAAGTCTTGTCCGACTTGGACTTTTGGCGAGTGGGGATCGGTGAGATAGATTTATTTGTTGCTTTGTGGAGCTTTTGAAAGTTCTTTTGTAATAAATTTTTTTATTTGATATTTTATTTGATTTTTAGTGTTCTGTCAATTGCGGAATTGGAAAGAGAGAAAGACCATTTTGGTGTCTGATTGATAATCGAGTCGTACAACCTGATCACTGTAAGGGACAACCAGCTCGAGTTTCAGAAGCTTGCGATGCTGGACCTTGTCCTACATGGCATACCGGCGAGTGGAATCCCGTAAGTATTAACTTAAAAAAAGACAAATTATTTTTAATGCTAATCTTTGAATTACATTTTTCTTTTTATTTCAGTGTTCCGCAACATGTGGTGATGGAGTTCGTAAAAGAATGGTAACTTGCAAATATAGCAATGGAACTGCGAGTAGAGATTGTGATCCCACGTCAAAACCAATTACTTCGATAAGCTGCGCTTTGGAACCATGCACGACAAGGGTAAACATATTAACATTAAGAGTAATTTAATTCTATAATTTTCAAGAAAAAATTATTTTTTTTACTCATTGATTTTGTTATTGTACAAATAGCCAACTATTATACCCGCAACATATTCTTGGAATGCATCAATGTACAACGTGGGTCATCATGAAAATGAAATCGACAATCATCGAATTACTTTTCATTCCGGCTATAGGTGGAACGTTGAAGGCTTTGAGGAGGTAAACATGATGAAAATCAATTATTTCATATGGCACCAAGTAATTTTTAAAAATTATATTTATTAGTGTTCAAAATCTTGCGGAGGAGGTGTAGCGAAACAGATCATCAAGTGTATCTATTCTGAATCTGGAAAAACTGCACCAAATCAAAAGTACTGTGACTTGAAGCAACGGCCACCTGATGTAATATCGTGTAACGAGCATCAATGTCCAAATTGGACAACCGGTCCTTGGAGCCAAGTAAACAATTAATTACTAATTTTTAATAACTTTTTCTTTCATAAAAAACCATACAACATTTATCTCGATACCCAGTGCGACGTAAAATGCGGCGACGGTTATCAGCATCGCCAGATCCTGTGCCAGGACTTACGCGGCGAAATAATGAACGACAGCGCGTGTTCGGAGAAGCTACGACCTCGACATGCGCGTAAATGCGAGAGGCCAGCTTGCGTGATAAATCCAACCAGCGAAGCTTCGACAAATTTCAGCAAATACAAATGGCACGCGGGTCCCTGGAGCGAGGTAAGTGACGATGCTTACTAAATAAGTCCCTCCGTAATACAACCTCACAACTTGGCCTCCACGAGGCTCGCTAACCCGGCAACACTCGCTTTTTGCCCAGTGCTCGAAGAGCTGCGGCAACGGAGTACGTCGACGAGAGGTCACCTGCCATCGGGTCAACGTTTTCGGCTGGCAGGATCCAAGTCCGAGCGGTGTCGGCTGTTCCCATCGGGACCGACCATCCAGCGAGCAGTTCTGCAAGGTGCGAGGATGCAGCGACCAGTTCTACTGGATGGCCGGTGGATGGAAAAAAGTAATATGCGACTTTAGTTATACTGATGAATCAATCGATATAATTAGTATCAATCTATAATTCGCGATTTGAGCTTGCAGTGCTCCCAGCCCTGCGGGCGCAAGGGCAGACAGGTACGCCGGCTATTCTGCCTCGACCACAATGGCCGGAAGGTACGACGCAGGCATTGCCCTCCTGGCATGCGGCCCCAACGCAAACGCAAGTGCAATCAACGACCTTGTACCGGACCAACTTCCTGCCTCGACATACAAGACCGGCTCAAGAGCGATCTGGATGGCGAGTATACCCTCCTCGTGGGCGGCAGATATATGAGCATCTATTGTCATGGTATGGATGGCAGGCAACCACTCGAGTATCTCAGTCTACCCACTGGCGAGCGAGAGAATTACGCCGAAATTTATGACAGACGGTATATATCAATTTCAATCTGATTTCTATCTTGTTTATTGTTTATTACATTTTTGTACTTTGTTGCGTAAGAATAAGATCGATAATAAGAAATATATAGATAAATAATATTCTTTCTTTTAAATTAATAAAATTTATAAAATTGTTTTACAATTTTTAATTATATTTCAAGGCTCAAGAATCCCCAAACTTGTCCTTACGAAGGGAGAAGAAACGACAGCTGTGAATGTATGGAAGAAACAGTCACGATATCTGGCAGAACAATGTTTAACAAAGTACGAATAGATGTGCATAATTTAAAGATCATTGGTGAGTCATCAAAATTTTTGTATAATTTAGAAGAAGAAAAAAACAACACCACAAGATTTTTGTGTACGATAATAAAATTATGCCGATATTTTTTTTTTTGTCATCCTCCTAAATGAATTTGTTCTATCTGTTTGCTTAGTAAACGACTACAGATTTTCCGTGAAGATTGGCGAGAATAACATTGAATATGGAAAAGCGGGTGATTGCTACAGCCAAATGGATTGCCCCCAAGGTCGATTTGGAATTAACTTGAGTGGTACATTACTTATGTTGTCGCCAGAGGTTCACTGGCCACAACAAAAAAATACTTTTAACGTCATCAATAAAATAGTAAGAAAATTTATATAATTAATTCATTTATAAATAGTAATAATAAAAAAATATAATTAAATTATTTAAATTAATTTAAATTTTATTAATTTATTTTTTTTATCAATTTTAGAATAGTCAACGAATTATAGGTAAATGTGGTGGATACTGTGGCTTTTGTACGCCTTACCCAGGACTCAAGCTTAACGTCTTGCCACCTTAAATTTAAAACTTTTATTACGCAAACATACGTGAGAAATAAAGACTAATCCTTTCATCAAGACATTCACTTAGACACACAATAAGTGCCATTAGAGTAAAATAAAAGTTGGCTCCGAAAAATCCGAAAAAAATAACACAATGTTTAAAGGAAATTATTTTCAAGACGATAAATATGTCTGTGCCATATAACGGAAACCAAACTTTATTTTTTCATGGATGTGTGTGTTTTATACAAATTAAATCAAAAAATATTTTTCTACTACTTGAATGTAGTTTTACTACATTGTATTGATTAATTGATTGATTGATTGATCACGAAAGTATTAAATGGAGTATACATGTGGTGTATCGCTGAATTCATAAATATATATATTACACTGCCATCGCACGAAAATTCTATTTCACGAATTTTGTAAAAGCTGCTATGACAAAAGCTTTGTATGTATTTGAAAATACTGCTCAACTTATTTATTATTATGCATGAACAATTAATCTTTACTGTTTCTTTCTTTTTTGTAATTTTTTTTTACAATTATTTAAATGTAATATTTTAAGAAAAGAGACTTAAAAAAAAAGCATAGAAATGTGTATGTACTAGTCATTAGTTCCAGAACATTTTTGGAGCATTATACAGTTATTAGATTAGCAATTTATGTAATGTATGAAGAAGGAAGTAAAATCAAGTATCTTTTTGTAATTACATGTATTAGATAATTATTATTATTATTATTATTTTTATTGTCAAATAAATAAATTTTAAATATACTTAAAAATAAATAAAATGAAGTAATTAATACTAATTAATCTATCAATTAATTATTCACAAAAATAACTGCCACGTTTTATGTATCCTATAATTATTTACATGTTATTATAAATTTTAATTACCAAATAAAAATTTCATGAATATTAATCCAATAAACATTTAAAGCTTTTTTTTATTCTATTATTACGTTAGGACGTAAGCGTTTTTATTTCGTTAATTTGGTCAACTATACTGTAAGTGATACGCGGAAGTAAACCCGAATGTCATTTGAAGGGCGAATTCATTTTCCAGCTGTTTTCCAATAAAAAGTTATTTAAAGTTTAAAAAATACAAATTTATATTATTAATTTTCTTTTTAAATTATGTTCTATTTTTTCAATTAATTTCTATTTAAATATTTAAATATTATCAATTAAATTATTTTTGATTTTTAAAATTAATTTTTTTTCCACGTTGCATTTTTTATTACATACGTAATACGCATATGATCCACATGTAGAGATTATCAGCATCAGCACATATGTTGTGCAAATAATATCTTATCGTAAATGCGTCCAAGGGGTCCACGTTCAATACGTCACGTATATTCTCATATCAATCACACACAGAGAGTAAGTATCAGGTCAGGAGCAAAACACTAATAAAGAGTGCAAGATCAAGGCGTGTAGGTGTGGGAGTAAATATAGAGCCACGTTTGTGTGTATACTATACGTCTGCTATAGCGGAAGTCGCTTAGAACTAGCAGACCAGTATTAGTGCGGAAAAGATGATGATGTGACTGCGTGTGCTATAAGCTAAGGTTATCTTTAGTCAAATGTATGACATCACTTGATGCCAAATTTTAAATCACTATTTCGGCTTTGTTTATCACCTGTTAATTAAACAAATCGCACTTTTTTGATTGATTTCTTAAGTATTAAGGTTAAGGGCTAGTAGACACCAATCATACATCGACCAGGATTATTAATCAAGTAAAATATCTACAGTTTTGATCTGCAATCTTTTTACATATATAGTATTTAAGATTACATTCCTTGTAACTTTATCTTGAAAAATTTTTTTAATAATTATTTCTAGAAAGATCTCACGTGATACAGCATTTGCATAGTTTTCTTTCCAGTGATCGTAGTACTAAGCTTTTTAAATATCTTTATTATTTTAAATTATTTAAAAATACCAAAAAAGCTAATTAGTCAATTAAAAATAATAATTTCCACAATTTTTTCTATTTTTAAGTTCTACTTTATATATAAATAAACTATTCATTTTTAAACTTATTCTGTACCTTTATTTCAGTTATTGAGAAAATAAGAAAGGAAGAATAGCCAAAATGTCTACTGTATTTACTGGAATTGAATTGGGACCACCCATTGAAGTCTTTGCTCTTAGCAAAGCATTTCAAGATGATCCACATGATCCAAAAGTCAATTTAACTGTAGGAGGTAAGAATTTTTTTCAAGTAATTATACCAGAAATTAATTGAAATTTTTTTATACATTTGAGCAGTTTCAGCAATAACAGCTTCTTTAATTTAAAATTATAATTATTTGCAGCTTATAGAACTGCGGAAGGCAAACCATGGGTATTACCTGTAGTTCGCAAAGTTGAATCTGCTTTAGCAGCAGATCAAACTTTGAATCATGAGTATCTTCCTGTATTGGGATTAGAAGCATTTAGCCAAGCAGCCGTAAGTTTGCTCTTGGGAAAAGATTCTCCAGCTATTGCTGAAGGTCGAGCTGTTGGGGTACAAACATTATCTGGTACAGGAGCTCTCAGAGTGGCAGCTGAATTTTTAGCTCGAATTTTGCATTTTGACACATTTTACTATAGTAAACCAACTTGGGGTAAGAATTTAAAACATTTTTAATATTCATATATGTTTTGATTAAACACGTTATAAAATATTTAATCTCACAGAAAATCACAGATTAGTATTTTTAAATGGAGGTTTTAAAAAAAATTGTGAATATCGTTATTGGGATCCAAAAACTTGTGGTATAGATTTTGATGGTTTAATAGAGGACCTAAAAAATGCTCCAAACAATGCTGCTATTATTCTTCATACATGTGCACATAATCCTACTGGCTGTGATCCAACTCATGAACAGTGGCAGACAATAGCTGATGTGATTCAAGAAAAAAATTTATTTCCTATTTTTGATAGTGCTTATCAAGTAAGTTTACCTTAAAACTTTATGTTTTAATATTATGGAATAAATATACAGATTCCTCTGTACATTTTTAATTTTAGGGTTTTGCTAGTGGAGACTTAGATAATGATGCTTATGCTGTGAGATTATTTGTTAAAAGAGGTATTGAAATGATTTGTACTCAAAGTTTTGCCAAAAATTTTGGTTTATACAACGAAAGAGTAGGAAATCTTATATTGGTAACAAATAATAAAAATACAATCCCTGAGATAAAATCTCAATTAACTCTTATTGTAAGAGGAATGTATAGCAATCCACCTAATCATGGAGCTAGAGTAGTTTCAACAGTGTTGAATGATGCAGAATTGTATGAACAATGGTAAGTGATTTAAGTTAATTAAAAATAATTTTAAATAAAATGTTTTATTAAAAGAAAAAATAATATGTAGTTCATTGATAATAACGAATTTCTTATTTAAAAAAATTGCTTATTGCAGGAAAGGTCATATCCTTACAATGTCTGGCAGGATTAAAGAAATGAGAAAAGCTCTTCATGAAAGATTATTAAAATTAGAAACACCTGGTTCTTGGGAACATATAATTAATCAAATTGGAATGTTTTCGTACACTGGTCTCTCAGGTAAAATAGAACTTGTATCTTTCATAAGTAATAAGCTGATTACTTTTTAAATAATTAATAATAATTATTTTTTTAGAACAACAAGTGCAGCATTTAATAAAAAATTATCATATCTACTTATTACGCAGTGGACGTATTAACATGTGTGGTCTAAATGATAAAAATTTAGATTATGTAGCCAAAGCCATTCATGATGCAGTAACCAAACAATAAATTTAGATCTATAATACTGATGTATACATTATAAAAAGTACAAATCTACATCACAATAGAACAGTAGATGAAAAAAAACCTTATTTTCATATACCATATATACAGGTTTACATATATGTGTAGATATAAATAACATATGTGTAGTAACAAGTTATATGTTTAAAATAAAACTAAAAATGTTGTCTAATTGTATTGAAAGTTGTTTTACTGTTAAATGGAATTATTGGAATGTAAAAAGCAATAATAAAAGAAAATAAAAAAATCAGTATACCCTACAAGAAAAATTACTATCTTATTGTTTTACCTTTAATTAGTAGTGTTGAGCATAAAATGTTAAGAAGTTTTTAATTTATATTATTAAAACTCTTCAACAAAACATTTTAAAAAGCTATAACTTTTTATTAAATTTCAAGAAAGATAATATCAATGAAATAAAGCTTTACTCAATAACTGTTAACATAATAAATTAAAAATACAATGTACAACATACTTATTTCACTACAAAGATTATTGTCACACAGCCCACTTCGATACTTTTTTCTTAAATCTTTCGGTACCATCTGCTTCAACGGCGGCATAATAACCCATTGATTCATATTTTGATCTCATATATAAAATATAACCTATACAACCAGTAATAGCTACGAGACCTAACCCCATTATGACGTTATTCTGGAAAACGTACGACAAATATAAAATAATTTCAAAATTCTTATTTTAAATTTAGTAATAAAATTTTATGTATATTTACTGGTTTGGCGTAAAGTTCATAATTAATGGCTTTAAACGCAGGAGTACTTTGTAATGAGCGAATACCATCTCCTGGTACATATTTCTTATTATTTTGATCTGCCATTATAACATTCTTTATTCTTCCTTCCTAAAATCAAATTAATCAATTAAAATTATTGAAAAACTATTTTTTTAACATTTGATATTCTTTTTTTATAATTTATTACAACATCAAAACCAACATTTGAAAGAGTTAATATATCTGTACCTGTTTATTTAAACAATAAATTTTATTCAAGTTTATTATTTTCTAAGTAATTTTTTCTGTCATGTCACAGTACACCTCATAATTAACAATTTTATATTTTGCTGCTAACTCTTAAAGTATTAAATTAACTCACGATTACGAATCCCGAAGCGTATTAAATTCCCAAATACAACATGTCAAAAAAGTAATATACACGACGACTGCAGGCAATAGATCATATCTCTGCTCATGCAAAATAATTTTAAGAATTTGAATTTATCATCTAAAATTAGTAATTTTGAAAATAATATTATTGTAACTCATTTATATTTTATTTGATGTAGATATAAGTTTAATACAAGATATATGTACAAAGACACAAACATACACATTATTACAATAACAAATCTATTTTCAAAAACGTATGGTTTTTAATATAAAAAAAGGATTTTATCATGTTGTTATTTTAATAAGTCAATTAAATATAGTTTAAATAGAAAAAGCATTTTGTGATTTACATATTATTATAAAATTTTCTTTCTATTTGTTTTTTGTATATAGGTATTTTTGACAAAGTCATTGTATTTTAATAATTAAGACTTATTAATTTTAACACATGTTTGTAAATTCCATTAATCCAATAATTAACGAAATAATACATGAAATTTTTTAACAAACAATAATTAAAGATTTGAATGTCTGTGATATTATTATAAAACATGGTTTTCATACAAAAGTTGACTATCTTATTACAACTTTGTTATTTCGTTAGTTAAAGTCTTTTTCTGAACATTTTTTTTTAAGATTGTCCACCAAAACCTCCCATTAGATTATTTAAACTTCCAGTTGCACCTTGATGTAATTGTCTCATCATATTTTGAAGGCCAGACATTCCACCTGAACATTAAAATGAATGTAATTACATTACATAAAATAAAGTAAAATAAAATAATAAATGTCATGATATGCATAATTACCCTTACCCATTTGATGGAGCAAACGGGGATCCATCATTTTTGCCATTTGTTGATTGAGTTTTGCCATTTGAACAGAATTGACATTTTTCGTCATATCACCACCCTTAAACAAGCCTTTAATTCCACCCATCTTTTTAACAACAGCAGCAAACTTTGTATACTGGGTTATTAAATCTTTCACATCTTTTTCCATAACACCAGAGCCTCTAGCAACTCTTGCAATTCTGCCAGGTTGTTTACTAAACAATTTAGCACCATCTCTGCTATCCAATTCTAAAAAATAGTTTAAAGATATGTTAAAAAACAATCACAAACATTTTATTTAAAAAAAAACATTGCGGAAATAATTTTTTACAAACCTGCATCATTCATACTATCCATCATGGTCATCAATTTTTTCAACCTAGCCATTGATTCTTGTTCTGTGCCTTTTGACATGAAATCTTGGCTAAATCCAGGTATCATACCCTATTAAAATAAAACATATTTTTTGTGAATTAAACATATTGATTTGCAATAAAAGAAAAATAAAATTATTTTTACCATTATTTGTGAAAAAGGACCCATTTTCATAATATTTTGGAACTGTTCATACATATCACGCAACGTGAACTGTCCATGCTTAATTTTCTCTAACAATTCTTCATTATCATCCAAATTAAGTTCATTCACTTTATCAATTAAACCTTCAATATCTCCCATACCCAATAATTTACTAATAAAAGGTTTTGTTTTGAATGGCTCAAGATCATCTATGTGTTCTCCAGTACCAACAAAAATAACTGGACTCTGTGTTGCAGCAACTCTGAAAGTATTATAAAATTATAAGTTTAAAGTATTAAATTTAAAAGAAATTTAAAATTATTAATATTTACGCTGATAATGCTCCACCACCCTTTGCATGACCATCCAACTTTGTGATAATAATAGATCCAACATTTACACGTTCTTTGAAAGCTTTAGCTTGAGCTTCACAAGCTTGACCTATTGTGGCATCCATGACGAATATAATATTGTCTGGTTGCTACAATATAGTAAAATTTTAATAATTTTCAATTTCATGTAAATTACATTTAATAATTTAAATTAAATACATACAATTGCATTTGATACTTGTAACATTTCTTCAAACAGTGATTCTTCCTGCTTGTGTCTACCACTTGTATCAACAATAATTATTTCATATCCTTCTTTTTTGAACATTTCTACACCATCCTGAGCAATCACTACAGGATCAACTTCTGTATAACTAAAAATTATTCAAAAATTAATGAGTTAATTTAATTAAAAAACAAATTAATTTTGAAATTATAATTCAAAAACAATTAAGGTACCTTCCGTAAAATGGTATTCTAGCTTTAGTGGCATTCTGTTTTATTTGATCATAAGCACCAGCTCGGAATGTATCAGCACAAACTAAACAAGCTTTCCAATTCTTTTTCAAATAGTGATATGCTAATTTTGTACATGTTGTGGTTTTACCAGAACCTTGCAGACCAACGAACATAATAACATTTGCACGTCCTTTAACTGGTTGATAGGCTTTGACTCCAGGATCTATAAGCTAAATGTAAATGTGTTAAAAACATAAAACACAACCACAAAACTTAGTATGTAGTATGAGAAATAATTTTCTAAGCAAGCATTAAACTTACTTTGACAAGTTCCTTGAAGACGGCACTTTGTATCATTCTCCTTTTGTTAAGGCCACCAGCCATATCATCAAAATCGATGACCGTTCTAACATTTTCTCTCAAACCTTTGACCAATCTAATATTAACATCAGCCTCAAGTAATGCCGCGCATATCTCTTTGAGCATAGAATTAAGTACCTGTAAAAAGTTCAATCATGAAAATGACAATAATAATAATAAGAATTTCACCAGATGGCTAATAAAACATAAATGAGAAAAGTGAAAGTTAAAAGGGTTACAATACCTCCTCATTGATGATGGTAGCATTGCTCAAGGAACGCAATGCAGATGTTATTTTACGTCCTAAATCTGCCAAAACCATTTTGGCCGGCTAACCCAGTCGAGCTGGTAAACGTTGACAATTAATCAGCCCGAATAAACGGGATCAGCGTAAAAAAAACAAACTGATGCAACAACAGATTGGCATTAGGCGTTTCGCCTTGTCCACCTTTCTCTCTCCGAGTTGTTATGATGTGGCTCTATCTCTCAATTTAGACGGATATCCACGAGAAACTGACAATGAAAAACAGCTGCGAGTCAAAAAGGTGGAAGGATATCTTTTGCTTTCTCACATGTGATGGTGCGCGTAGCGCGCGGGTGTATCGTTTCCGTTGTTGCGTGTACGTTTATTGGTTAGAAAAACGAAGCTCGACTAATCGAAAGACAAGTATCGAAGAATAATAAAGGTAAGCTTATACAAAAAAGTAAAGCTGAGTACCGCGACATTATATATCTAAATATTATAAGTGTATTTTTTAAATTATAATTTTGATTTTATTTATTAAATTTATTTTTTACTTAAATTAATATATTAAATTTTTCAAGAATCAGCTATTGATAATTTTAATAAATTAGAAAAATTAAACATTCCTGAAATTTATGAGTGCCTTTTAAACGATGACGTAGCACGTAGCACTATACAAGCGCATGCGTATTCCATACAAACAATACATTCCATTTAATGTAAACAACAGCTCCGAATTTTGTTTGCTCCGGTTTAAACAATTTCGGAGCAAAGTAAGAAAATCCATACTATTTTTTATTTTTTCATGCAATTTACTAATTTTATATTAATTACTAAATCAATACATTATTAAAACCAAATAAATCTTTTAAATTTTCCCACAAAATGAATACTTTTTTATTCAGTTTCATAAATTATTTTCAAGAAAACATCTTTGAAAAACCAATAATATTCACAGCAACATATCTCCAAATCTCTTGAAATATCTTATTCCAGTAAATTAAACTTCCAGCTGCTACTAATCTCGTATTCTTACTCATCGCAAAGTTGCGTAGGTATACCTCTGCTTTCAGTAAAAGAGAGATTCAGATTGAACTCATATGGGGGATATATAGAGAATAGAGAGAGGATAGAGTTCTAGAGAGAGAGAGAGAGAGAGAGAGAGAGAGAGAAAAAGAGGATAGTTAGGTATATAGCGAGCGTACCAGTACTTATATGTCGATGTCTCTCATTACTCTTTTGCTAAGGTAGTGGGAGTGGAAGAGAGAGACTCAACCAACACACACAGAGAAGAGAAAGAGAGAAGAAAAAGAAAAAAAAATATGTAGACTATAGAGCCGCGAGTGCCACCGTAGTCGTTGTATAGCCGTCGCTGACGTGAGAGTGCCGCCGCCGATACATCTTAGCGTTGTGTCTAATCATTATTTTTATCTGCTCCCTTTGCTCCTCTCTCTCTCTCTCTTTCAAGTATTGGCCGCAGTGCCTTGTGTAGTGTGAGAGAGTCTTACTCAGACGTACGCCACGGATTATACTTATATACACACTTGGCCCTCGCGTATATACAATACTAGGGCGAGTACTTGATGGACCTCAAGAGGATTACTCTGAGTTCACGATAAAGGTGTAAAAGATCAAACGCGAAATAAATAATTTCTTGACAAGGTACTCGTCGTCTTCTTTCTGGCCAACCTGATTGCTACAGTACCTCAAGTTTTTAAGTCTCGCTCCGCGGTCTGGCCTTATATACGCGCACTTCCATATCCGAGGAACAT
This sequence comes from Leptomastidea abnormis, assembly GCA_030522805.1. Lineage (NCBI taxonomy): Eukaryota > Metazoa > Arthropoda > Insecta > Hymenoptera > Encyrtidae > Leptomastidea > Leptomastidea abnormis. The sequence continues at coordinate 20,262 of JAPYZE010000050.1, forward strand.
GTCGTGGCCAGAGAGGCAAAATTACTCCTCGACTTACAAGCTGGTCGTTGTTGGCGGTGGAGGTGTTGGCAAATCTGCAGTCACGATACAATTTATTCAGGTAATCTATTTATTATACTTGATAATTTTATTTTTTTTTTATCCTATTTTTTAATAGGTACTCGAGTTCATCTTATGTTTTACCTTATGACGATCCGCCTCCCTTTAAAAGCTATTAAGAAGACGCACACGCCTTATTTCATTTGACGTTTGACATTTTCTTATATACCAAGGTTTCGCGGCCAGACACACTACCTACCTACCTACCTATCTTCTATTGGGAATATATTTAGATATCGTGTGCTGCTTACCAATTCAATTGCTTACAAAATCTATATGAACCCAATTTTAATGATACTCGCGTGACCTAATGTGGACTATAATTAAAATAACGATTAAAATTAATATATATTTTAAAAATGTAAAAGCTTTGATATTGTATAAAAAAAAAAGATAAAATATATAGTTTTGATTTGTTTCTGTTTTGTTTCAGAGTTATTTTGTGACAGATTACGATCCAACAATCGAAGACTCATATACAAAACAGTGCGTCATCGATGATGTGCCAGCTAAACTCGATAGTAAGTGCAACAAATAATTTGATAACAATAATATTCGATTGAATTTTTAAAAAATATATATATATTTATGTCAATATAGTTTTGGACACTGCTGGTCAGGAGGAATTTAGTGCCATGAGAGAACAATATATGAGGAGTGGCGAAGGATTTTTGCTCGTTTTCTCGGTAACTGATCATTCGACGTTTGAAGATATTTTCAAATTCCACAGGCAAATATTGCGAGTTAAAGATCGCGATGAATTTCCTATGTTGATGGTTGGCAATAAAGCTGATTTGGATCATCAGAGACAGGTACATATGCTGTTTTATTATCTTATTGTTTGTTTTAAAGAATTCAAAATATAATGTATCAAAAGAACATTGCATATATACAATATATAAATTTTTGTAATTTTTTTTTTTTTAAAGGTATCCGTAGAAGAAGCACAAAATCTTGCGCGACAATTAAAGATTCCATACATTGAATGCAGTGCCAAATTACGAATGAACGTTGATCAAGCTTTTCATGAATTAGTTCGTATCGTACGGAAATTTCAGTTATCCGAGAGACCACCACTGAAGCCTAATTATAAGAAAAATAAGAAAAAGTGTTGCCTTTTATAATAAGCCTAGATCGATTTTTGACAGATTTTTATGGATATATAACAATTTTGCAACAGTCAAAGCCTTAGCCAAGAGTTTTGAGTATTTAATTCATATAAATATTGTGTACAAGAACTGAAAAAGGGGAGACAAACAGTCATTATTATCGACCATAATTATGTGTATATACAATAAGCTTTTATATATGCACAAACGAAGCTGAGCTTCCAATATAGCTTGTAAGTTCATGGTTCACTAATTGAGCCGACATTAACTTTGTTGAGTACAATCGAAGACTAATGCAAATTTTATAACTAATATTTTATGTATGTTTATTTATAATACTTATTAGAAGAAATTAATATTGAGATAAATGTATTCTCAGCGCAATGTCTTATAGCTCAAAATATTAAAATATTACAAATTATATATATATTTTCGGTGTTATTTTAATATTTTTTTGCTTTTAGTGTAGATTTATAAACTTTTTAACAAAAACCAATAATGAAAGATATTTTTATGCTAAATTCTTCGTTCTCCTTAGAACAATTGATATTTTTAATTTCTTTTCAAGTGCAATAAATGAAGGGGCCAAGTACTTCAGAATTTTTAATGAATAATAAAAAAAAGAACATACTATGACAATTGGTTTTCAAAATAATTTTTACAGTTTAAATAAGTGCAATTATATTTTTATATACAAAAACTTTTTACAAATGAAATAAAATAAAAATAATTACCAAAAATCCCTTTCACATATTACTTGAAATTAAGGAAAGAAATTAAATCACTCGTTGATCGAGTTTTTACGTTTATATACAGGGAGAAAATACAGATGGTTTTAAATTTGTATAAGTTTGATACTAACTAATATGTTCTAAGGCTTGTACAATTATTAATTACTTATAAAATACTCTGACAAAATACAAAATGTTTTTCATAATTTTGTATTAAGAAATCATAACAAAAATCATTTACACATTGTATTTACAAAACAAATAAATAGATAAATATGTAAACTTAAAAAAAATATATTTCTTCAATATGCATTAATCATTGACTACTTGCTTCTAAATCCATGTCTGACCAAACAGCTTCTGTCTCACTCTCGTCAACAGCTTCATCATTGTCAGTATCTGGCAAACCTTCACCAACCTCATATGTAGGATCTGTATGTTCTTCACCAACAGCCATATAATAAGAAGAAGATTCCATAGTGTTTGAAGTACTTTCTAATCTGTGCATACCTTCTAAAACTCTTCTATCACTTGGATTAATGCTAAAAAACAAATTTGATTTTAAATTAATTATTATTCAAATTTTTAATTTCATTCAAAATAAGAAATTGCTTTAAGATATGTATTATAATTTTGCGAAATGGAATATAATTAAAAAATTGACATACTTCAATGCAATAGCATAATGATCTAAAGCTTTTTCTGCATTGTGCAATCTTGCCCATAAATCACCAAGCATTTGATGTAGTTTGCAGGTTGGTTGTGTGTCAACCTGTTTTTCTAACAAATCAACAGCAGCTTCTAAATTCATTTCTTGCTCATAAATTTCTGCTAAATAATAAACTGCGGGTAGGTATGTTTCTTCTTGACTTATTGCTTTTTCTAATAGATTTTTTGCTTTTCCAACAGTTACTGGGTCTTTCATCAATACTGAAGCATATAACTAAAAAATATTTAATATTAACATAAACATGACATGATTTTACAATTAAAATGCAATTTTTCTTGCAATCAAAGTGTATCCTTATACAAAAGCAATAATTCATAAATAAAATAACAAAAGTTTTTTTTATTTACCGTAAGAACTCTAGGTGTAGAGCCAAGATGTTTGTGAGCAGTGCTAGCAGCATTGGATGCTTCTCTTAAGCGATGCACTCCCATAAAACAATCAACTAAACCTTTGTGAGCTTCATATCTATATGGTTTGCACCTCATGGCATCACGAAAAGTTGTCTGGGCATCTTGATATTTTTTTTGTTCAACACATATATTTCCTTTGAGAACTAGAGCTTCGTAATTATCTTTGTCGATTATTAATGCTTGACTTACAATAGTTAATGCTCGATTTAATTTATGAACAGCAAATAAGGCATATGCCATGGCAGTGTAGGCTTCTATAGGATATTCATTCATTGCAGTTATAAATGGTATCAATTTTTCTATTTCATTAATATGATGAGTTTTATGAAGAACAGCTGCATAGGTATCTAGGCTGTAATTAATAAAATAAAATAAGTATTTCAAAACTTCAAAAAATATTAAAAATTAAAATTTTACATAAAATTACCCTCTTGTTGAATCAGGTTCAATTATTCTAGCTCGTCTTAAACACATGAGAGAATTCTTGTAATCTCCTAAATAATAATAACATTCCCCCATTGTAACCAATAGATTGTAATTATCCCTTAAACAATTATCCAAAGTACGTAAAGTTGTCACTGCATGATTATATTCTTTGTTATTTACATGAGCATGTGCCTTTATCCAACCGTTAAGCCAATCAAAATGTTGTAAATTTAAATTACAGCTCATGATTATTGAATTAACTTCTATGCCTTTTACTCCTAAAGCAAGTAAGCTTTCAGCAGCATCAAGAGCTAAAGGACACTCTCTCAAAACTTCTTTGTACGTTGCAATAGCAGATCGATCTGAGCCTTCCTCCTGGAATGATTTTGCTAGAGCCATGTTTATCTATAAGCAAACAATAATTTTAGCTATAGTAGTATAAAAAAATGTGGCCTATTAAGTTCCACTTTAACATTTAATAATATTACTTTTGGAGTTCTTTGTTTCCCAGGAATACTTTGCAATACTTGTAATGCTTCTTTTGGATTTTTCAACTTAACCAAACAAGCATAAATTTGATATTTTAAATCTACATCGGATGCTGCCTCTTTTTGCCCTTCTAGAGTTGGCTTTGCATTAGTCTTTGATTTCAGTAAACATTTCCTAAATTGCAATGATTTTCTGTAAAGAGCTTCTGCTCTTTTGTATTTTCCAAGATAAAAATATGAATCTGCGCAATAAACATAAACAAGAAACTTTGTACAAGCTGGCAAAAGATCATTGTTGTGATCACTGAGAGACAATACTAAATTGGCCTGTACATGATAAAAATTAGAAATTTAGTGTACAGTTTGTAAAAGTAGAAGTGATAAAATGTATAGCATCAAATGTTTAATGATAAACTATTAAAATAAAGTATAAAGAAGGCTTTGACTTACCAAAGAAATAACATTTGAATAAAGTGCTTGATCATAAAGATGCTGAATTTGATCAAAAATTCCCGACATAATAATTATTCAATGGCTTTAATAACATACAAAATGTTTAAAAAAATATATAAAAAATAATTGATTTTCAAAAATAAAAGCACATGTGTTTGGTTAAAAAAAATGTTTACAAATGAACGTTTATGAGTGCAATGTTCATATATATACAACAACTGCCGGTTATGTACAGTTTTTGTTTTTTCGATTTAATTATTAATAATTGTAAAATATTGAAAAACAAACAACAATTATATGTACAACTTGTTTACAATTTCGGTATTTTTTCTATTCTACAGTTCCGACTGTTTGATTGTCGCATGTCGTTGAACCAACCAATCACAAACCAACCCTGTTTTCATGTTCCACAAATCCAATAAATACGTTACCGCTTGTTTTTGTATTTCTCTCACAATGTATAATATAATCAAGTTATATAGTTATTTTGTTTTAATTCGTTATAAAACAATAGAAACTTGATAAAATAGATAAATTATTACATATATATCTCATCTTTTTCATAACCTTACTCGATCATTAGATCATTACTCCAATTGTAATTTCGTTCGTCTGTTTTCATACTGTTTATAACACGTTAATAATTTCAAGTTTGTGCAAGTATATACTTGTCAAAACAACAATTTACTTGCATATTCTTTTTATTGAAGACGTGAGACGTGAATTTTATATTTTTTTTTCTAACGTACTACTTGAAAACGTTGAAGCAGCAGATAATTTTAATAACGCGCAAGACATTAAAAAGGGTAAGTCATTACAAAATTATATTTCAATATAAGTAATGTTTTATAACCAACACACAAACACATTAAAATTTATATACATCTTCTTTAAGTGTTTGTATATCCAAATCAAAACATTGAGTGACCTTGATCTACAGCGGAGCCTTCTTGTCGGCTCTACGGAGAAAAACACGCAAGCAAAAGTGTAAGTAGCATCGCTAACTTTCAAAGCCAGTTTGTATTTCACATCACAGTTCTCTTTTAATATAAGTAAGGCTTTCCGAAATAATAATAAGTCATGCAACGCATTGAGAAAAACGTTTGGGACACGTGTATGGAGTTAATACAATCGGAGTGTTATGAACAAGTGTTTAATATTTTGGAGTCGAAGCATTGCGCTATGGCAATTCTTTTTAAAGGAAAGGTAAGTTTAAGTATGGTATAATTTTTTATTAGTTAATTTAATTTTTTATTTAAAATACTGTTTAAGTAACTCTACTTTTTTTCTCACGTGTTTTAGGTGCACCTCGCCATGGCAGAAAAAATCGTTAACAGCTTCTCTTTTCGCTTCTATCCCAGCGTTGATACGAAAAATCAACTACACCAATTGTTAATGAAAACTTATAATTATTATTTCGAAGCTAGTGCTAAAAAAGATCTCGCAGATCCGGAGAAACGAGAATTCATTGGGACTCAAGTGATAGTAGGACTTGATAAACTCGACGGGATGCTTAATGAATGTGTACCGGAACCCTTGCCCGAAGGAGCCAATGATGTAATGACGGAAGTAGTACGTATTATTTATTTTTTTATCAGATTTGATAAAAAAAAATTTTTTCTACAATGCATTTATTTACTATTTCAGGATGTTCAGATGCACACGGAAAATATAACTCAAAAATTGTCCGAATGGAATTTTGAATCTAAAAGTTAAAAGAAATTGATAATGTGTTAAAAAAATCAACTGAAAAATTGTGTGATTACTATTTGTGAATTGTATATAACTTTATAAGCTAACTATTATATTCGTAATTTATAATAGTAAAAAATAATGTTAATAAATTACCAATAAATAATTGGTATAATAAGGAATTTTAGTATTTTTCATTACAATTTTATTAAGATTAGATATTCAAAAATTAGAAAAAAATTAATCTCCGCGAATAATTTACGAAATTATTTTTTTTTTTGTATGAATTTATCGTAATTAAGCATAAAAGTGCAGTGTTATTTTATAAAATTAATTTATAATTATGTGATTTAAAAAATCCAAGTAAGTATAGTGAACCAAAAACTGCAGTTCAAGTGTTCAAGAGGTCCGACATGTTTCCTGCGCAGCTGATTCGCGATTAACACTTTTTACTCGTCAATACTATATACCTTCTTCTTTACTTTGCCTATTGTTGTTTCTGGGTATAAAATACCTACATAAACATTTATTTTTAGCGTAAGAAATATTTTAATTCATTATGGCGAAGGTGAGTAATTCATTTATCATTAATATTTACTATTTATCGCGAACAATGTTTTATTAAAACAAAAACCGTGTTTTTTAATAGTGACACTTGTTATGACGCAAAATTTACAGGTTATGATTTTATTATGTCTCATGCATTGTAAATATTATTGAATACCTTATGATTTAACGCGTATAAAAAATAGTGCAAAATTACTTTAAAATTTTAATTTAGAAATTTAATTTTTATTACTAGCTTTGCTCTAGAATTTTTTGTTTTGGCAATAAAATTATCAATGAATATTTCAAGCTCAAACCATTGTTTACAGTTTTAATGAATTTATTACATTATAAATGATTCATAACAAAATATAATTTTTCAGTGGTGGCAAGAATTTGAAAAATGCCTCTCGCATACCAATAATAAAAAAACAATAATTATGTTAAAAAAGGTTTCAGTATTAAAAACATATGACAGAAAAGGTAATAGCTTATTACACTATGTCTCGAAGGCTGACAATGACAATGTATCTCTTGCTACTCATTTGATAAAAGCTGGCTGCGATGTTAATGTTAAAAATCATTTGGGAAGTCCACCTCTTACAAATGCAATTCTTTGTAAAAATGTAAAAGTAGCTAAAAAACTTATAGATTCAGGAGCAGAGTATTCAAATGTTAATTTTCAAAATAATTGTGGAGCTTTGAACATGGCTATCTTCACAGGATGTTGTGAAATGGTAGAAATGTTATTGAAAGCAGGCGTTAATGTAAATGGTAATGATAAAGATGGCCTCACACCTTTATTTTTAGCTATCATTAGCTATTCAAGTAAGAACATTGATTTTATTTCACTAACTAGTAAAGTATATTTTAAAATAATATTTTAAACTTCTGATTATTACTTTATTTTTAATAAATATTAGAAAATCAACGTAAAGACAACGGCAGATTGGTGAAAATTTTAATAGAAGCTGGTGCTGATGTTAATGCTATGCCAAATGCTAAGGGGTGCACACCATTTATTTTTGCTATTATGTTGGGCTTAAACGATATAGTTCAACCAATGTTGAATGCAGGAGCCAATGTAAATGCAATAACTATGGGTATTATAGCACCACTTAAATTAGCGGTATTAAATGGTAATGTTCCTTTGGCAAGACGACTCATAAGAGCAGGAGCCAATGTTAATTCAAAGGATTCAGATGATTTAACACCATTAAAATTAGCTGTAGCAAAAGATAATGTTACATTGGCAAGACAACTTATAAAAGCAGGAGCTGATGTTAATCAACCTGACTTGCATAAAAGGACATGCTTACATTATGCAGCAATGTTACTCAATATAAATGTAGTTAAATTATTGTTAGAGAATGGTGCCTCAGTCAATGTACTTGATGAAGATAACAGAAGTCCACTAGCTTGCATTACTGGTAGTTATAATTTAGGCACAATTGATCTTGAATCAGACAGAGAATCTGATGAAGTGATTGAGGCAACTTATCCTGGACAGGTAAAATTCTTATTCAACATATAAATATTAAATTAATTTTATTAAATGTAATTGACAAATATTTTTAACATATATTGTTATTACATGTAGACTGGGATTAAATTGGACTGTATAAGGCTACTTTTAGAATATGGAGCAGATGTAAATTGCAAACTTTCTTCAGATCCGATTGTATACTTATCTTTTATGAGTAGCCACAGTAAAGTAGTGAGTTTGCTATTAAAGCATCAGGCAACAGTTGATTTTAATCACGTTTTTGTTGAAACTTTAATTACTACTCCTAGTAAAAAGAATACTCTAAATCAATTGATTAGGCATACTGCCAACTTTCAATCACAAAACCGGGTTGATGGAATATCAAATTTTGACCTGAATAAGCTAGAAAAAGATCAACAAAACTATTATACAAGCTGTAGAAATGAGCTGGAAACCATGAAAACGACTTGGATCCTCGGCGCTGTGACGGTTTTTAAACTACTTGTGGACAAAGATATTGGGCCTTACGCGCGAAATGAGCAACTTATCAAAGCTTTTGCTTCGTTATCTATTAAGAAAAATTTTCCCATCTATAGTGATTTGATAACTGAACGTTTTTCAAGTGAAGTGAGAAAGCAGAGACTTATAAAAGCAGCTGGAAGAAGTCTTGGTCGCATTTTGCCATTAGATTTAAATTCGTTCAGATTAATTTTTGATAATATTCTAAGTCATTTAAACAAAAGTGATTTGACTAATTTAGTATCAGTTAGATAATATTAATGTTGATAAATACAACGGATTAATTTTAATTTTATTTTTTTAATTATGTTTGTTATAAAAGATTATTGTTTAAAAAATGTCATGTGCTTAGATGAAGAAATATTAAATTTTTTCTTACTTTTAAAGTAAATAATGTTGATACCAAATGTAACAGCAATAAAAAAAATTTTTTAAATAATTTTAAATTTATTTTCTTACTTTAAAAAGTGTTTAGAAAATTTTGTAGAATCTTGGGATGTTATTTTAAGTTGATAAAATATTTTTAATTAGAAGTTTTTGTAATGAAATTCAAAAGCATTTAGTAATCAATTGTAAAAAAAAATAAAACTGCTTGAAAGAATAAAAAGCAACTAAACTTTTATATATTCTTATGGCAGATAACAAGATATAACTTTCAAATTCAAAACTATCATTTAATTCCTTAAACGCGAAGATAAAGCTTTCTACTCGATTAAAAAAAAAAAAAAATTATTTCAAAACACTTAACACATAGTTTCAAACAAGATAAAACAAATGCGATTTATCTCAGCAAGATAATTATTGCATTACAGATGCTCATCAGAGCAACTCTTCTCAAATCCTCGAGGTCATTGTCTTGGCGCGGTAAGCGCGTAGAGATCGTCAGGGCCACGGGCAATAGTATTCAGAGTTTCTCCCTCCATAGCACCACACACATATACACAAACACTATGCGCGAAAACGCGGCAGCTATAGTCAGCTTCTGACTCTCAGTTAGTCAGTGCCATTGAGCGTGTGCCAGTGTGTAGGAGGAGAGCACGTGTCGGCGGCGTAAGCGAAAGCAAGCGCAGTCTTTTTTAACGGTTCGGCTGTGTGTAAGACGCGTTTTTTTGTTTTTCTCACTTTCTCAGTTTTAACCAATTCGGATACTGGAAGCTGGTACGCAAACTTCCTCATTCGTGAGGTGAGTAAATAATAAAGAGGTACCTATAATATAACCTACGTCGCTGAATTCTTTTTTGGTGAACGGCGTGAACGCTTACCAAGGTTGATGGAATAATACGCACATACCTATATTATTACTCCGACGTCACTTGTATATTAACTTCCTACTAGTAGTGCCTCATTATACAGACACCTCTATATACAGCAAGGTTTTACTTATTATTCCGTGCTCGCGTTTGTTAAAAGTCTATCGGCGTCTCATATAAGTGAATCACACCTGTTGCGCTTGCAGACGAAGTGCGCAGAGATGCAGTGTGGTGAAGAGAGATCGGCGAGTGTTATTGTTGAAAAATCGGCTTTATTATTATTTTGATCCTAAAGATTTGTTTTGGTGTTTTTTAGTGCTAAAAGATTTTTAGAGGTAGGGTGTGATTTATTATTTTTTTTATCATTATATAATTAATTTAGAGCTTGGGTTATAATTAAAATTCAGTGCGAGGCTTATTGCTTTGCTGATGATGATGATGATGATGACGATGTCACAGCCGCGCGCTTCTTCACTTTATTCTTGCTTATAGATCTATATCTATGATTTGTGTATGTGTATTTGTGACGTTGGGAGGAAATATTACGCTTTAATTGGTTACTTGAGTATATATGGTATATTGTTACGAAATCCCGGTATATAAGAAGCGTGAGTTTTTTTTATTAGTTATTACGAAAATATATAAATGTGCTGCTGGAGGTTATTAGCCACGTAATGAAAAAAAAATAAATGTGTACTTTCTATCTTTTTACTCTCGCTATTTTTTTTTAAACTATATTTTTATAAAAGAAGTTGATATGTAATACAGATTTTACGCAGCTAAAATTATTGAATATCTATTGTTTTCCTTTTAATCTGAGATATTTTTGTCTTAAAAATTTCTTTGTAAGGTGTATATACTATTCGTACAACAAGTGTCTTACGAAACTTTCACTTACACAATTATCTTTTACACTAATACACAAAAAAAGTATTTAATGTGTTTTTCTTTTTTTTTTTGTAGATGACGTAATCGTTCGTTTTATTTTTCTTCCTCGTATAACTATATGAAAAAGGACGCGTTCAATTTTTATCACTTTAGATTGATAAAACCTTTTTAAGTTAACAAGAAACATTTAGCACATCAAATTTTTACTTTATGAATATACTATGCTAAAATTAAATGGATTGTAAAATTTAAATTTAATTTATAATTTAGTTGAAAAACAATAATATGTTCAATTAAATAGAAAGTTATTTATACTTAAAAAATATTTTTGGATCAAGAAAATACTAATTAAGAGATTGCCAAGTATACACGTATTATTTTCCTGAGTACATATTAATCATATCAAATACATAATATTTCAACTTGTCTATTGCAAAACTTTTAATCATGTAATCTTAATTACGCGCAATTGCCAATTAATATTATTTAACGCGTCAATTAATTAAAATTTTATTCAAATAAAATTAATCCTGTTAATTCTTTTATATTGTATATCGATATACAGAATGTCAAAGTGTATTGATCAGCACGTGATATTTACGCGCTACCGCACTTAAATTGTTGCAAACTATAACTCGTTTGTTATCTGTTACAGAGGAAGCTCCTATGTATGTGTATGTTCTTTACAAGCAACCAATAATTTTTAAATATAAATAAGCTGCTCGTGACTTATGAATACAAAGTTTTAATTTCAATTTCTAAACATTTTTGTTTTCTTTTATTGTTTTGTAAATTGGTTTTTAACTTTATTACTGCAGCTAAATTTCGTGCTTTTCTCTTTTTTTATATTGTTAATAAAAAAAAATTAATGTTGTATTTTAAACTTAATGATATCTTTAATGTATTTAACGTTTATACATTTAATATCTACGATAAAATGTTACAATAGTGTAATAAAATTTAATTACCTATAATAATAAAAATAAAATACTATTTCCTTTATAAATTGCTCTTTTGAAAAATTATTACTTTTAAAATAATAATTTATGCAATAAAATAATTAATATTTGTTTCTTGTATACGTTTTTATTTAACAAAAAAATGTTTGTTACTAAATAATGTTGTTTTGATATCTTACTCAATTTATTTTGAATAAAGTGTATTATTAGAAATATATTGTTTACCGTACAGCGTTTAATTATCAAAATAAAAATCTATTTATAAAAAAAGTAATGAGATGCTCTATAAGGATGTATGCCATTAAATCTTCAATCTATTTAAAACTCATTTTGGTAGATTTGAGTAAAAATACATTGGTTCTGTTCAGATACCCAATTGAGCCAAAATAATATTATTCTTGCCAGACGTGATCATATCCGGATTTGCAAACCAGATAAAGTTTACGAAATTGTCGTGTAATACATATATACCGGCCAGTATCGTTGTTTCCTGATAAAAGCTTGCAGACTCTTCTTCGTTTCAGTCTGGGTTGTAGAATAAAGCTTGCGGGTCTTGATAACCTTTTGAGACTTGATTATATTTATTATATGATAAAAAACGACCGCGCAAACTTGGTATTCCCCATACATGTATATCGATAACCCGTTGAATATGTGCTCGATCGTTTTTGCATTAATTATGCTACGTACATTTTGCTTTGACAAGTATATATACGGCTACTACATATATACTTACATGCTTTACCGATGACATAACTTTACTTTTGTATTTTTTTTCTCAGATTTTACATTGGTAATTTTCTATTATTCTTGTTAAGATAATACGTTTGCTAAAATTGTTTTTCATGTGTGGCATACAATTTATTATACTAAGTTTTTTAATCCTTTTTTAAAAATTTTTTTTCATGAAAAATGCTATTTTTAATAACAGCATTTATAATTTAGATTTTTACAATGAGCAAGTCACACATGCTATATACTTATTTGAATATCGTCGAATGCGAGCTTCTTATTTTCCAACAACGAACATTTTTATATACAATTGTCAACAACCATGGCCGAGGTTATATCGCCGATATAAACTCCCTCAAAAATAAAACAAATCAAAAAAATCAAAAACCCACGTGGTATGAAACACTAAAAAACTGAAAAATAAATAAACTAGTAAAAGTAACAAAAAATAATAAAAGCAAGTTCCATAAAAATACCACATTAAAGCTTTGACGAAAGCTCGTTTTATACATATGTATTAATGTAACATAAATTTTGGTATCACCAGGTTAAGGAGGCCAGAGGAGTCGGCCGGTGATAAATCAGTATGCAAAATGTCGGGACCATCAAGTGAGAGTAGCAGCATCAATGGCTCGGGTGAGGCGAGCTTGCGAAGGCGAGGGCCGCGTGCCGAAGGCGCGGAAGGCGAGAACCTACTTGACTGCGAGGTGAGTTGAAAAAAAGCTTTATTACCTGATAATTTATCGTAACTGATAAAATAACACACGTCTGTTTATTTTTTTTTCTTTTATCTCTAGATGTCAGAGGTCTTTAGGTCCGGTGTGCTCGGAGACGACATTGACCTTGGGGCTTTGGCACACGATGCTGCTGAGCAGGCGGAAGAGTTTGTTCGCAAGGTAAGGCTCATCTGTGTAGCGATGGTATAAACGAGCTTGATTTATTAATTAAGTTGTTCATTATTAATTAAGGTTTGGGAGGCGTCTTGGAAAGCCTGTCACTTTAGTTCCCTGCCAAATTGGCTGCAAGACAATGACTACCTGCACACTGGACACCGGCCGCCACTACCTTCATTTACCGCTTGCTTCAAGAGCATCTTTCGAATTCATACCGAGACTGGAAATATTTGGACTCACTTGATAGGTATGAGATTCTGCTTCTTTTTTTTTCACTGTTAGGATTTATTAATGCAATTGAATTTAAAATTTTTTATTTTTACAGGATGCTTTGCGTTCATTTGCGTGGCCATTTATTTCGTAATGCAGACGCACATGGATATAAAAACCGAAGAAAAAATAGTAATTGGTATTTTCTTTGCTGGTGCGATAATATGTTTGGGTATGTCGTCCGCGTGTCATACACTCACGTGCCACAGCGAATGTGTGGGCAGGCTCTTCTCCAAATTGGATTATTGCGGTATATCTTTGCTTATAATGGGAAGCTTCGTGCCTTGGCTTTATTATGGATTTTACTGCCATTATCATCCGAAATTGATATACTTGACTGCTGTCGTGGTGCTTGGTATAACGAGTATTGTTATTTCTCTGAGAGAAAAATTTAGCGAACCGAGATACAGACCACTTAGAGCCGGAGTTTTTATGGGCTTTGGTCTCAGTGCGGTAATTATTTTTTTTCTCTTTTTTTAATTTATATATTTATTAATATCGATGAGTAATGTAATGGAAAATTAAAATTTTTAAGGTTGTACCTGCTGTACATTGTGCTATTACAGAAGGATGGCTTAGAGCTTTCAATCAAGCTGCTCTTGGCTGGTTCATGCTGATGGGCTTTTTATATGTATGTGGAACAATGATTTATGCCTTACGAATTCCTGAAAGATATTTTCCCGGAAAATTCGACATTTGGGTAATGATTTTATTTATTTATTTTCTTCTCAATATTTATGCATTTCCTAATTGATTAATTTTATTTTCTATTTCAGTTCCAAAGTCATCAAATCTTTCACGTTTTTGTTGTTGCGGCAGCGTTTGTTCATTATTATGGGATACTTGAAATGGCTTCGCGAAGATTAAGCATAGGTGATTGTGTTGACGCCTCATAAAAATAATTAAATTTTAAAGATAATTAAAAAAACATTGCGCAGTTTGTGAAAAAGAATTTTTATGTTTTAGAAAAAAATTATTTTTACATTTTTATAAATTGTAAACATATTGATATCTAGTTAGCAATTTAAAAGAATTTTAATACTTTAGATGCTTAATCAAAAATAAGTAAATTAATAATTAGATAGTAAATTATTTGTAAATATAAAAAAAAAAATTTAAAACTATATGAAGTTAAAAAAAGAAATTTTTTATCAAAGTATTATTTTTGAGATAAAATTTATAATGTAAACACAAGACAAATATATTTTTAACATACAAAATTTTGGCTCTAAAATACATTTTTTAAATTGAATGCTGTAGAAAACTGTACTCAAAGTCGCGAAATTTTGTACTTACGTGAGAATCATCTTGTACTTTAATGTTTCTGTGACTTATAAATTTGTTTATTATGAAATTATCGAAATGATACTAATTAACTCAATTTAAATAACTGTATTTGTAAGTTGTATACTACAATTATTTAGTTACATACATAACATATACAACCATAATTTTACTAAACTTGAAAATGAAGTCACAAATCCTTCTTCAATAGCAATTGTTCATATAATTGTAAAATATTTTAAACAATTGCTTTTACAGACACAATAGCATATTTTCTGTGATGATATTTGTAGTTTATACATTTTTGTACCATCTAAATGTTGATCATTAATTAAGAATATATTTTAAATATAATTTATTTTTATAAACAGACAATATAATTATTTATATACTGAAAAGCAAAACTACTTTTTGTTAAATCATTTTTGTGAACAGTATACGATTTTATATAAAAAAATAATGTGCAAGTGCAATAATAGTTATTACATATTTTTAGGATCTATTACAATAATGAAAAATTTGTATTAGATGATTTACATGTGATCAATAGTTTTTATATAAATCATAGAGAATGTAATGTGATCATCACTTATTTTTTGTATAATAAAAGTAATACTGTTAAAGATTATATTCTTTTGTCTATTGAAAATTCAATTATTTTTACATATCTAATATTGATTTTTTCTAAAAATTTTATGGCTATCAAGTTACCTGTAAAAAAATTTACATACAAAATTTGAACAAATTTAATTATCCCGCCTCATAATTTATTCAGTCTGTATTTCAAAATAATTTTTCGTATCGTCAATCCGCGCACAGTTGGTAGCAGCCAAGCTATAGACCGCAAAGCACGCCGCAAACACACAATTCGTACGTAATAGCTGTTGTTTCTCATCAACCTCAAAGGCTCGAAGGATTATCGTCAAACAATTTTATTTAAGAATTTAAAGTTAGTGGATCGAGATGGCATCGTCAAATCCGAACAGGTATGTAATCTCCATTATATAGATTTATTAGAATTTCTTTTCACATAAAATGCAGTTCAGTAATCAAAAATGTTTTATGAGAAAACTCATTAACAATGACAAATTTTAAATAGCTGCATTAAAGTGATTGAGTTTTTTATTTTTAAAAATTTCAGTACCATCGTTGTGAAGAGCGACGAAGAAGACGATGATATCGTATTTGAGGGAGTATTTAAAAAAAAGTCTAATATGAAAAGGTTACCAACAATAACGTTGTCGAGTGGAGAATACGAGGATGATGATCTGTCGAGTGACGACGAATTTTACTTCAAGGAGAAGCCGAGAAATTCTCCTTCGGTGCAATTTGCTTTGAGTAACTACAAGGATGGGAATAAGAAGAAGACTGTAAGGGTTCAAATGCCTTTTTCTTCCAAAAGTAAAAATCCTAAAAAGTAAACAAAAACTCAACATCGACCTATTCGCATCAAAGGTATGTATACCAATAGTATTTATAACGACATTTTCATTTAACATCCGACAAAAGCAATTAAATTTTTCATATACTTATTTGTTTCAGCAATGCTGAGAAGACTCCGAAAAAATAAATTATTGTTTACCCTTTTGTATTTTGTGTTTATATACCTATATCGGAGCGCTAGCGTCGAGTTGGATGTTTTTAAAAATACAAAGAGACCAACTGTAGTTTTACCTAACCTAACTTATAAAAAAAACAAAGCAGTTGCTAAAATTTAAATCTCCGCTTAGAACACACGCGCTAACAACAGCAACAGAAACAATACTAAAACCAAGTCGTTATAAAAGTGCTTAATTGAATTACACCTTGTAAGTAAAGATGCTGTCTTCCGAGGACGACTCATATTTCTCGTTAACAGATATCTTAGTGTCAGAAGAACGTTTGTCGACCGAATTGCAGCAGCCCCTGCCGCGACTTGGTTTTCTGTGCGCGGCGGCGAAGGAGCCTGACCTTCAACCTGGTGCAAAGCTGGAGCTGCCGCTGTGGTTGGCAAGTGCGTTGTGCAACAACAGAGGCACCCAGTTAATAAGCTGCGAGTCGCCCAAGGTCTACCGGGAAAGTTACCGGGAGATCCTACATGCGGATCCCTGCGCGGTCGAGCTGGCAAAGTGGGGACAGCACTACTACGAGCTCGGTCTCCAGCTGAACCGAGTTGCTACTGGTATCTCTGGCGAGGAGGAGGCCCGACGCGTCGCCGAATTTCTTCTCGAGGTGTTTCGTGCTCGATTTCGTCTTATTATCGATTCGGAGCAGGGCACCTTAGCTGCTCAGCTACCCGTCTTTGAGCGTCGTCTGCTGGAGCAAGGCAATGCAGGAAGACAACAACTTCTCAATTGGATGATAAAAGGTGTATGGCACATTAAAACCTCTGCTGTTATAAGCAATATTAGAAAACGCAAACGCATGGAGGTTTAACGTACTGCTAAAGCTGTGCTTAACTTAACTGTTCTTATTTAGTAAAAAAACTATTTGCTATATATTTATTGAAATTTAACTTTAAGTGTCTTAAAATGTAAATGCATGTAAAATGAAATCTTATTTTATAGAGTGATTAGAATTAGAATAATTATAATGTAAATAAATTTTTATTAAAAGTGATGATTTTTTCTACTATTATATTTTGTACTTGAAAGAAAAAAATGTTTTAAAAACAAAGTTTATTGTAAAAAAAATTATAAAATTTATTCTTCATTTTGTAGATAGTACAATAAAAAATTAGTCATTATTACTATACTTTTGTAGTTTATTTAATTATTTTAGTTAAAAAAGAAAAAAAAATACTTGTTTCTACTTTTATTCAACTTATATTTTCAAATTTAAAACATGATATTTTTTTACTGTATTAAATTACAATAAAATTTTTTTGACTGATTCACAATATTATTTATAAAATTTTATGAAATCTATTAAACATCAACCTTTTTTGGATTTATTATACGTCCTTCAAATAATGATCCCTGTGTTGATACAATTGCAAAGTAGAATGGACGATCTACTGTCAAGAAATCTGCATAGTTTCCCATTAATGGTTCAACTTCAGCTAAACAATAAGGAAAATTTAATGTTAAAATAATGTTTTTTTAACAGATTAACGAAAATCAAATGAACAAAGAATTGAATACCTTCTGTAATAGCTGCAGCTTCAGTACCATTTTGATTAACCGAAATGTAAGCTTTTTGTAAAATTTTTGTTACTTTTACTGCAGAATTGTTTGTGATCATAGCTTTTAAATTTGGATTATCAAAAATTTCAGTTACTTTCATCTGCAATGTTTAATCTACTGTAAACTACATTAATTCAAATTGTGTTATGTAATTACAACTTTGATTTACCGTTTTCAAAATTGATCCTAGCTCGATCTCACTTCTGACTGTAAACGTCGGCATAGTCAATGTCAACCTACTGTTTGCTCCCTCGTTAACCATTTTACTATATCCATACAATGATAGTTGATTTCCAAGTTTAGTAAATTGTCGAAGATTCATATATTTAGTTGGCCAAGCTACAACCATTTTATAATCTTCATTCTGCAATAGTAGAAAAATAGGTTTTGTTAGCAATTTAATTTATTATTTATTGAAGTCTTAACAACTAAATTATTAATTGATGTGAAATAAAATTTAAATTAACAATAATTATTTTAGTTAATGTAAAATAAAAAAGTATAATTACGTGCCTTGTACGGAAGTACCACGAATTGTACTGTATCGTCAAATAGAACGCCATATTTCAAATCAACATCACTAACTATCATCATTTGTACCTTTTCAGGAACATTATTTATGTTATTAAAATTTTCTTCAACAGTTTGGGCGTCAAACGGATGTAACCAATTTCCATTAAAGTAAATTGCATTTAAGAGTATGAGACCGTTATTATTCTCAACATCACCTGAACAAAAAACAAAGTATGTAGTTTGAGATTGCATTTGTTATATCTCATTATACATTATTGCTATTATAAATTTATGAAAACTAAGTAAAATTTAAAACTGTTTATAAATTTAAAAAAATTTTTAATGCTCTACCTCCATTGATGATATTTTTAATCTTGTGATTTGTTGCTTTGTCGACCCACTGATTTACCTTATCATGCAATTTTAATTTAGAACCTTCAGGTGATATAATTTCGGTAAGAAAAGTATTTTTTGCAAACGCCTCATAAAATTTGGATAACTTTAAATTTTTAGTTGTTACTATTGCATTGGCGATGTCAAGTGCGATGTACTTTTCTTTCTATGTAAAAAACAAACGTTAAAAAATTATTACATAAAAAATAATATACTTTTATCCTTGTAATACGTTAATCTAGGCATACCTTGTAATTCGTTAACGATTTTTTAAAGTTTTGTTGAGCAAGACAAGTCTGTTTTATGTCAGAAATTTTTGGTAGATTAAGAGCATTTAGCAGCTGCTCTGCGGTTGTTTTTTTGGCACCGTATGCTACCGTAGATAGCAAATAATATATGCTCAGGGGTGAGTAAATTAGATTCTCATTAGAAACCGGTTCGGTGATTAACTAAAAATTTATACATTTTTAAAAATGAAAAAAGAAAAAAAGAATAATTATACCAATTATTATTCCAAATTTACCTCGCCAATTTTCTTACTAAATTTATTATAATTGCTGATTGACACATCTTCAAATTTTTTATCGAGACGATAGTTATTGCAATTTAACTCTTCATTTTTTGAAAGTACGCTGCCCGCTAGACTCACGAGTACTAGGCCAAATATTTCTATAGCGTAAAAATATTTTAAATAAATGAAATTTTTAATATTTAATTAAAATTTTAATTGCAATATTTTTATAACGAAAAAAGTAGAAGTAATATTAAATTATGAATTTTCAAATAAATATGAAATTTTACTTACGATATTTTATCATGATACTTCTCAGATTATCTATTGCTGAATAAGACAAAATCAATCAATTTATATACAAGTACGGGATCTGTGTGTAGAACATTAAAATAATCAAAACTGCGAAATTTCATATGCGTACTGTTTGCACACTTTGTTAAACAAATATTCAAGCTATAGAATGAAATGAATAGAGTATAAAATATGATAATTTTATGTTTTAACGTTTAGCGAGATAAAAATTTTTTGGGAAAAACCAACGGAAACGGAAGAGGAACTTCAAATAAATTGATTTATAAATCAGAAATTCATCATTAATAAACATGTTTATTCTTTTTTAAATTTCGTTTTTTGTAATTTTAATTTTTTTTAAATTTTTTCTTAGCATATCAAAATATAAATCTTAGCATAACAAATAGTTTTTTTTGAATGATAAAAACAAGTAAATTTGAATAAAAAAATTAACTTTCTATTTTGAATTATTTAATTGATTTTTATTCTTTTGTTTAAAGATGAGAAATCTGTTTTTTTTTTAGAGTTTGCATTCTAATAATGGTCTAATTTTTAATTGTCATATTCCATAGGCATTAATAGGTGCATAAAAAACAATTAAAGATTCTTTACTTTATAAATTTATTTTTACAAATATTATAAATCGTTGGTCAATAATTATACAATATTTTGACAAACAAATTAATATCTAACCGGTTTATTGTCCCAGTAGATATAGCGTATAAATAAACATTTTTTGATGCAATTGCGAGAAAGTAGATTGGTGTCTTGTGCAGGAATCTACTTCTCGTACGAGTATCAAACAACAATTATTTATACGACGCACGTAAAGCTCGGTTTTATTTTCAGAGTATGCGTAAAATTGGACTTTACGCCAGTAACATCAAAAAATGTTAAAGAATCTCGATTTCTTTAAATTAAAAAAATAATAAATTTACTCAATTATTTGAGTTATCTAAAGATCACAAAACTTATAAAACAAATTTTTTTGTAGAATTATCGTAATTTACACTGTACAAAAAATGTAAAAATATTTGATTAGTTGATTTTAATCACGTGAGGTCTAATTTCTATTGGTTTTGCTGACGTGTTTAAATCTGCTACAACACCACGCGATCTAGCATCGCTTAATAAGTCGTTCCACATGTGATATCGCTAAAAATTTAAAAATTTAATAAGATCACAAAATTTAAATGATGTAATCTATAATAACTCTTCCAAAATAATTTATTACCTTAAACTGTGTGAAATTGCCTACTATTATTAAACTAAATTTGGCTCTTGTTAAAGCAACGCATAATCGCTGCTCAAATTCTAGAAAACCAATGCCACTACTTCTCACAGTAGACATAATAATAACATCTCTTTCTTGGCCTTGAAAGCTATCTATTGTATTAACTTCCGTAACAAATTTATTTTTTATTTGTTCAGGAATACTTTTAATCCTGGAATAAATAATAATTTTAGTATTTATATTTTTATTCTTTTTACTCTTTTTTATTTATATTCAACTTACTGCTCTTTTATTGATGATAACAGAATAGCTTTTTGATTTTGATATGGGGTAATGACTCCAACACTCATCTTCTTGTCTGATGAAATTCTAGAAAAAGTCATCAAACAATTAATGAGGTTGCCGACGAAAACAGCTTCGCTTGTATTAGAAAATTTAATTTCATCTTGAACACCGTCACAAAGATTTAAAATTCGATATGGTTGGTATGGGAAATTTTGTTTATAACTGACAGCATCAATTAAATTTCCACCATAAAAATACTTGTTTGGCCAATGAGATATCGCATTGACCATTCGATATTGAGTATTCAGTGTAATTATGGGATTTTGATTATCTTTTCCAGTATTTTTACTTTGTGGTTCTAAAGCTTCTTTAACTCTAGTAAATAATGATCTATCCAATCCTAATTTTTTTGCATCCTGTCAAAATATTTTGATTAATTAGCAACAGTAGGAGTATAATTTTTTTCTCCTTATTAGTAGATTAATAATATACTTACAGTTGACATAACAGTTGCTGGTAGTTGATTAGGATCACCAACTAGTATAAGACTTCTAACCCCCAACATAAGAGGAATTAAATTTTCAGCTTCGACACATTGTGTAGCTTCATCTACAATACAAGTTGTAATATTTTTTGCTTCACCCCTAGAACAGTCAGTTAAATAAATAATTTTTTTTTTCTAATTTACATAATTTAAAATTACAATAATATTTTAATTTACCCAAAAATTGTTTCCATGTGACCAGTGTAACACGATGTTAATGTACAAGCAATGACGTTTGCATTTTCTACAAGAGAATTTTTCAAGCTGGTTTGTAATTTAGTAAATTCTATAGAATCTTGTTCCTGTAATAAATTTATCATTGATGATAATGATGCACTTATGATACATCTTTACAATTATTCTTAAAATATTTTTTTAGAAACTCACAGGGCTTTTTTGGGATAACTTTAAGTATTTATTTTTGCACATTTCAAGTTCCATTTTACATTCTAAATTATGAGGGTTGTATAACAAAACTTTCTGTAGTGCATCCATACGACTTTGTAATTCAGCTTTCTAAAATCATTTTTATTAATAAAATTACAGGTGTCATTTAAATATGAAATTTTTATGTGGCATCAGCTTTTAAATTGGATTTTAGGTTTGATGTCTGTCAGCTAAGACAAACAAAAAAAAAAAATTATAAAAAACAAAAATATACCCAATATTCATTAGTCGCCAAACGTTTGTGTCGTTGATCAGCAAATTGTTTGTGAGCTTCTCGTTTAGAAAGTTCTGTTAATGAAATTTTCCTAACTTCTTCATGCATAGACTCTGTTCGTCCAATCCTAATCATCTTAAATCTATGTTCTACGAAAAAAATTTTTGTTAAATTTTCTTTTTTCAGTAACTAAAATTAATTATAGTAAAAAAAAACCTTTAATAGCTGATCTGATATCAAGAAGGCGTAGAACAATTTCGTCAATCGCTGCATTTGATGGTGCACAAACCAGTATACGTGGATGTTGCCCATTGTCAAATCTTCCTTCTCCATACAAGATTTCTGTAACTAGGTTGGCTATAACTTTTGACTTTCCAGTTCCTAAAAAATTGTATTAATAATTAATTATTGAACTATTATATTCAATTGTTAATATAAGAGTGTTATACCTGGAGGGCCAATTAACAAACCAATTTTTGGCTCTACAGTATTTACAGAGGCGTTGGTAAATTTGATAACTGCTTCAAGCTGTCCATCATTAAGTTTTTCCTGAAAATTAAATAATAATAGCGATTAAATTAAAAAAACAGCAATTGATTGATAAAATAAGAATAAAATATTTTCATTTTTTAACGTACACAAGTGATAAGCTTATAATCACGAATTTCTTTCGAATTTACGGGTTTCAATTGAAACCCGTCAATAGCAACTTCTAATATTAATTCTCGCAGTGCCGAGTGAGGCACGTATTGTATAGCTTGGATCAATCGAAGATTAGAACGCAAGTATACAATGCTTCGAATCTTGCCGATTTCATCAAAATCTATAGTGTTTTCATCTATTACTTTAGTTTGCACAGTGTATGAAAGAATTGCATCTGGATGGGCTACAGCTGCACCTAAAATTAATTAATAGTTCTCATTTTTATAATTTATTTCAACTAACTTATAATTTTCTGTAGTTTCAGTGTCGAATCTACTTTTTGAAATTCAGTAAAATTTTGTTTCTGCAATGTATTTGAAAGTTAAAACTTTTCAATGTACTTACAAAGAGCTTGATTTGATCTAAAGTATTTCATCGAATTATTTTGACAAACTTGCGTCACGTACGCAAATGCTCTACTAATTTTTTTTTCAGTTCCATGCTTAGTCTTAAACTCTACAATAATTAAATCTCCGTAAACAGGGTGGTTTGAACGTTGTAATTGAATCTTTGATACAACTGTAATAATATTTAAATTGCAGAATCTCGAACCATTAGGTGTTAGCATTTGCTTTATGCTATGTCTTTCTATTTTGCATGGCAAAACGACCGATGTTTTATACCTATAAAATAAATATTTTATGATAAATAAATCATAAAACAATAATTTTTTGTATTTCGTGTTTTGGAAATTTATACGAGGACGTACTTGTATGATTTTCTGTCATTACTACTATTATCACTATGTTAAAAAAAAAAAAAAAATTAATATTGTGTAACGTAAGCTTAACATAAATTATCTTTTAAAATCGTATTTCTCACTAATTTTCAATTTATGAAAGAAATGTAATGAAACATTTTTAAATAATCTTTTAAAATGTTGAACAAGAAAAAATTAATTTTACTAGCCATTTGATTAGTTCTTTTGTTATTGATTTTATAAATAAAAAAAAATATATTAATTTCGAACACTAATATTCCCATAATTTTATATAATTTACTTTACATGATCAGCTAAAAGTTCTAACATGTATTTGATGCAGTGAAGTAAGCAAAGATATTTTTTACCATATTGTTTTTTTTTTATAAGGAAATAAAAATTAATATTTAATTAAATTAACCATTCATTTAAAATTCAAATATTTTGCAAAGTTATTTCTGTATTCAAAATATTTTTTGAATAAAACAACAACAATTGAAAACCTCACATTTTTTCTATGCTAATTATTCAGTTAAATACTGGACCAATTTAGCTCAATTATTTATTTCAAACACTTCGCACGCGTTTATCATTATTGTAGCTCAAAATGCTATGCGAAGTTAGCTCAGTTGTTAAACTGAAATAGCATAAATTATTATTCATGCAAAATTATTTATTTAAATATATTGATCAAAAAACTACTGCTTATTTGTTAACGTGGAAAGTAAAAAGGGGTGATACAGAAATTTTTTTACTTTGATTATGTTAGTAATATATGTATTTATAAATTAGTGTTTCACTACGTGTTTGCTGTAGATAGAAGAAGAAAGAATGAATTTGCTTTAATTTTCTTAATGTTTCGTATTAAAAATTACTACGGTGCATAATTATAAAAACTATAATACCAAATTTCACTATCATACATTTGAAACAAATTTTTTTCCAAATTTTAATATATATCAAGCGATTTTTGTGAATTTAAGAAGGCATGTGCAATAAAAATTTTTCTTTAGTGTTAAATTCTTTTAATTCATATACTCTACAATTATAGAGTATTTTATAAATAATTCAGTTGTGTTTTGTGTTCAAAATTGTCTTTTGCTAATACATAAAAGTATTAAAAAAATACATTTTTCAATAAAAATTTTCATTTCCTGATTGTAATGAAAGTTTGACATTTCATTAATTGCTACATTTATATAGCTTTACTTAATAGATTTTGTTAAAAGTGGTGTTAAAAAGCAATGAAAAGAATTGATTTTCTAAAATGACGCAATTTTTCTTTTTTATATTACCTATTTTGTCCGCAATATTAGTTAATTTTGAATTAATGTATATTTACCTCATGCCACTATAATCAAATTCTTTTACCAAATGCTGCCATGTCTCTAATAACAGTAATACTTCCATTCTTTTGTAATATTGTTGAAAAGAGTTGAAAGTCAAAGATAGAGCTTGCATATCTTCTGACTTTACAATTGGAGGTAATGATTTCACTTGATTTTTTTGTTGAAGCCAAATGGGCTGCCATGCAAATATTCGTACCAGAAAATCTTCAATTTTTAGGTCTAATATCTTATAAGCGAAATCTCGTCGAGAACTACGTATATTTAAACTATCTTTTATATTTCTATCAAGTCTATTACCATCTGGAATCTGATATTCTTTAACATCTGTCATGTCGTTAAATGATACTGATTTACTTTTTTTTTTTAATAGAGATGGTATTGTTATGGCAGGTTTTAAAGTTGTCGTGCCCATTGGCAAATCTATTGCAAAATCTGTATTTGTTGACGTTGTATAATCTGTATTTGTTGACGTTGTATAATCTGTATTTGTTGACGTTGCATAATCTGTATTTGATGACATTTCATAATCAAATGGTGCATTGGTTGGAGAAGCTGATCCTGAAGAAGGAGATGATGATTCGTTTCTATCAGGGGATGGAAATTCAGCATGATTTATAACACTTTTTACAGTATTTTGTGTAGTTTCTCTAGTTGTGACTTCAAGAGGGGAAGGTTTTAAGCCATTTATTATAGCATGATTGGTTGTAGTACTGTTGCATACTTGTCGGCGAGGAATTGTAAATGAATTCAAATCAGATCTTGGTGTTGTTTTCTTTGAATCATCTGCTTTGTTTTTTCTTGGTGCTGGCTTCAAGGTTTGCATTGAATCACAAAGCATGTCTCCTCGAGATTTCTTTGAAACTTTCACTTTAACTTTTGTTGTTTTGTATTTAGGTCTAGAATTTAGAAGAGAATCATTAGATGTACTACTTCCAGTTACCTTATTTAATGATTCTGCATTATTTGATTCATTATTATTATTAGATTCTTTGCTTGTATCATCTTTGTGTGATTCTTTATTACAAGGCTTATCAACATAAGATTTACTAGAAGAATCTTTAGTACTAGAACTTTCTTTTTTAGAATTTTTATCTTTATCCCTTGTAGAATCCTTGCTTGACTTATGCTTGTTTCCATCCTTAGATTTATCTTTTTTACTTTTTTTACTCCCTCGTCCACTTCGAGATTTTAAGTGATGAGGTTCAACTACTTTGATTCCTTTCTTTTTTGATAAAACACCAATATCAGATGATTTTATATTAGATGATCTACTTTGATTTTTTGAAAAAGTTTTATTATTTTCTAACGAACATTCTATTTGAGCATTAGAATTAGATGGTAAAGATAATCCATCAATTGTCGATTTTTTATTATCAGTTAAAGTTGAAGAAACTGTTAA
Source organism: Leptomastidea abnormis (assembly GCA_030522805.1). Taxonomy (NCBI): domain Eukaryota; kingdom Metazoa; phylum Arthropoda; class Insecta; order Hymenoptera; family Encyrtidae; genus Leptomastidea; species Leptomastidea abnormis. The sequence goes on from JAPYZE010000050.1 coordinate 46,976, forward strand.
ATTTGATAACTGTTTTTGTTGTTGTCGAAGCTCTTCTTCTATATTTTCTAGTTCATTATTTGAATTTAGATTATTTATTTGTTCATTACCTACATTATAATCCTCTTCCATTGGTTCTAATCCTGCATTTTCTTCGACATTTTCAGCTGTAAATTCAGGTTCTATTTTAATAGTTTGATGAGGTATTAAGTTAGAGTAGCCAATTTGATTTATTTCACCCTCATCATCACTATCTATAATAGTAATAACATTTTCATCATCATCATTATCCACATAAAATGACTGTTGCATATCATTATTATCGTCATTATTTTCTATATCTTGTTCAGTATTAATATTTCTATCATTTTGTGAAGATGTAAAAATACTGTCATCATCAATTTCAATTACATCTATTTGTGAAAAATCAGAAATCCTTATAGGTTCTTGTTTTATATTAATGACAGGTACTGGCTCTGTCTTAATCACAGGTTTTTTTTCTATATGAACTTCACGTTCTTGTTTTATATTACTTATAGATTCTTTTTTTATATTCACTATTATATTATTTTCATTTACATTGGCAGTATTGTGACTTGAAATTTTATCACTTGAATCAGTTTCCATTGGTTCTTTTTTTACATTTTTTGAAGAGGTCTTTTCATCATTTTCTGATTCTGATAAATCAATCACATCAGAAAATTTTTTCAATGGTTCTTTTACCGCATTAGGAATATCACATTTGATATTATCAGCTGAAGATGAAAAGTCCTGCGTTACTACAGGTTTTTGAACATTTGGTTTAACAGAATCTGTATTATCGATTATTTCTACACAATCATCATCATCATCAGAATTATCTAAATTTATTTGTACATGATCTTCTGACATTTTCATGGCTTTATTTGGAGGTAAATTGGTAGGATCATCTCTACGTGATTTTGATAGTTCTTTGCTGTTACCATCCAATCCATTTAACACTCCAATACAGTTAAGATTTTGCTAAAAATATAAATTATATTTAAAACTAAAATTATAAAATTAGAAAATGAATATTTACTTGAAAAATATAAAACATTCATCAAAATATAAATAAAACAAATTACTCTTAAAAAAAAAATTACCTTTTTTTTAATTTGGTAGATAAACTTTTGATCATCCAAATTTTTAATATCTCCACAGCCAATACCAACAATGTCATTTTCCTTCAGTAAAAATCTAAGTTTTTTTGGTATTTCTCTTTGATTTACGTAAATACCATTAGAACTCTAAAAATAATATTATTAATCAATATTCAATATATTCAAAAATCTTAAGCAAAAAACATGTATCTTACCCCTAAATCAGTAACATATAAACCTGTAGGAAACATAGAAAAGGCACAATGTTGCCTCGACACTAGCAAACTTAAGCACACAATATCATTCTCTTTCATTCGGCCACATGTCATCTGCAAGTTAAAGTTTATTAAATATTTCAATATTGTTACATGTAAATAATCTACTTTTACTTTGCTTTAAACAGTTATCAAGAAAATACAAATAAAAAATATAACAATAATAAAAAAAAGCAGGCATGGGTTGCATAAATATTAGAGTTTGAAAATAAATATTGGAGCAAATGTAAACTCATAATTGAGTAGCAGAGTCAGATAAAAAATTGTTTTTAGGCTAGGTTCTAAGATTACAAAGAAAAACTCAGAACTCACATATTCTTTATCGAGATAAACGACGTCGTGTTTAGCACCAAGACGCTTCAAGACAAATTCCGCTTCCTCCATAGCAATTATTCCTGAAGGCACTTGGCGTATCCAGACAAAAGCTGGTGGTAAACAACAACTATATCAACAGACTCCTGCTGAATTTCACTGAATCCAACGGGATCGCTGCAGTTCTCTTATCGTCTCCAAATCACGGCATCGTAGAAACAGTATACGAACGTTATACCCTAACGTTATATTGGTTTCAAGTTTCGCTTTGCGCAGCAAGTCCTAACATGCGAGCGTGCGAGACGAGACTGCAATGAAATGGAATGCGTAGGTGGTGGACGCCTTAACTGCACTTTTGAGAAAAAGTGGGAGAAGTAACGACGTCGGCGGCTATTTCTAACGGTACTCTAACGGTTACTTTCTCACAAATACACAAACACAATTCGTCTTTATTGTTACGCAGTTACTTGGAATGCGAAGTTTGTCAGTACACAACAGGAAGTCAGAACACAAGAAGGGTCCCAAACGCACAGCGGGCGGTCGATCCGAGACGAAAAAAACGTTTTTGAAACTTTTGAAAAGAGAAATACTTTTCGCGAAATAATATTGTTGTTACTTTATACCTATGCTAATTCCGTTTAAAATCAAAACCACGTGATGCGAATTGCGATAAATTCGCATGCACAGATGGCGGTAGACGTTCTATAAAAAAAAAAAAAAAAAAACAGCCAGTGTGTTACTCGTTGGTGACGTCACTGCACTTGTGTGTATCACTGTATAATCACTAGCACTTTTTGTTTTGTTTTGCAAAGGACAAAGTGCAATAGTGATTTCTTTTACATAAAATTAATTGAATAATTTATTCTTTGATGTGTGTTCCTATTAAACAATATGAATAGTTTCTTTTTTAAATTGAGACCTTTGAGTAAAGGACGTAAGCATTTATTTATATATTTTATTGCAATTTAGAAAAAAATATGATTTTGTTAAAATTTTATTTTATTTATTTATAATTTTTTAATTAGTTACAGGCTTAAAAAATTCACAAAATTTTATTCATAAAACAACACAAATGATGGAAAATAAAAATTACAATACATTGGCTGTCACAGAACCATCACCATCAGTTTTTCATGTTCAGCTGAACAGGCCAAACAAACTAAATGCTTTAAATGATATTATGTGGAGGTAAAAAATTTAATTTACATCAATTATAAATAAAGTATGATTATAAAACATTTTTTACCACTGGTTTTTAGGGAAATTGGAGAATGTTTTAATGAATTGTCCAACAAATCTGATTGCAGAGTTGTAATTCTTTCAGGATCTGGAAAAATATTTTGTGCAGGTAATATATATTTTAATATATTATAGACAATCAATAATTATTCTTATCTTTTATTTTGTATGCATTAATATTGTTTTTTTATTTAAATTTTATTATAGGAATAGATTTGATGGATGCCATGAAGCTTTTCCAAGAGTTTGGTGATTTACCAGATGTTGCTCGCAAGTGTAAGGCATTAGAAAAAAAAATTAAACAATATCAAGATTCTTTTACTTCTATTGAGCAGGTATAATCAAATATGTTTAAAAGATATTTATAGATACTACTTTATGATATAAAAATTTTATTTTATGAATTCAAAATTAGGCTAATGTAATTTAATTTTAGTGCGCTAAGCCAGTAATTGCAGCTGTACATGGAGCTTGTATAGGAGGAGGTGTGGATATGATTTGTTCAACAGACATTCGATACTGCTCAGCAGATGCATGGTTTCAAGTTAAAGAAGTTGATTTAGGAATGGCTGCTGATGTTGGAACACTTCAAAGGCTACCAAAGATTATTGGTTCTCAAAGTTTAGTCAAAGAACTTGCCCTTACAGCTAGAAAAATGCTGGCTCCTGAAGCACTTCAAGTTGGCTTTGTTAGTGAAGTTTTAAAGGATCAAGAAAGGTTTGTTGATAAAAAAATTATTCTCTTTATCAATGTTAATAAATTTTTTTTTTACAGCTTGATGCAAAAAGCATTAGATGTAGCAAAACAAATTGCTAGTAAAAGTCCAGTAGCTGTTCAAGGAACAAAACTTAATTTGAATTACTCAAGAGATCACACTGTTGAAGAAGGTTTAAATCATATTGTAAGTAATAAAAATTGAAGTACAGCTTAATAAACAGATTTAGTCAACCTAGAAAGAAAAAAAATATTAAAAAGATGATTTTTATATTTATATTAAAGAATGAATTTTTTTTTAGATGATGAGAAATCAAGTAATGTTACAAAGTGAAGACTTTGTGAATGCTGCTTCAGCATTGGCAATGAAGCAAGATCCACCAGTTTTTTCAAAATTGTAAAGTTATAAATTGTTGGAAATATTTATAATGTTTTTATAACTAACTTGTATAGAGGATGAAATTTTTTGAAAAGCATTTAATATTGAGAATCTATTTTTTATAATTATGTTTCTTAATAAACATTTAAATTTGTTAATAATTCTTTATCATTTTATTTTCATTAAAAAATATAGGTATCAAAAATATCCTTTTAAATTTAATATCAAAAAATAAATTGATTTTCCTTTTCCATTTTTTCCTTAGCAAATATTGAATAAACATTTTGATCCTCAGGTATTTTTGGCTATTAGATTTTTTAATTTTAATTTATATTAATTTATCTAATATGTAATGTATGACTTCATGGAAATACATACTATTAATAAGTTGATATAATGTTCATAATTAATATGATTAGTTTTGGGATCACAAGCTACAGCCATCATTTCATTGATTTCCTCTGTGGAAAATGGTTCTCCCATTTCTAATAAAGCTTTTTCCAAATCATTTTTCAAAATATAACCGCGACCTTCTGGATCAAAAACATGAAATGCCTTTAATAATTCTTCTGGGTCTGCTGGCTTATATCTAATAAATTAATATTTAGTTTGTAGATCCCATATAATTTACTTACATTGTAAATGGAAAAATAAAAATTAATAAACACATACTTTTGTTCACTTATAGCTTTGCACATGTACTCCACAAAACGATCTTGTGGAACACAATTATTTTCAACATCCTCTACTTCTACTTGTATTTCTTGCAATTCCGCCTCTGTTATTATACAGCCTTAAAAATTTTATTAATTTATTCAGTTAATTTCAATTATAGTGTTTGGAGTGAAGCTTACCAACAGATCTTATAATGGTTCCCAATTCTCTAACGTCTACTTGACGGGTTTTTGCATTGTCAAAAACATCAAATGCATCAATAAGTCTTTTTTGCAGCTGTGTTGGTTCCACTAACATGCAAATGTAGAATTAATTTGTATAACAAATAATTAATTTTTTATGTTAAAAAAAAAATGAAATAAAAATTCAAAACATACTTATAATCCTATACAAAAGTAAAAGCTATATAGCCCTTAATTAATCAATATTACTATGACTACAAGGTCTTACTTTAATGTTCTTTTTCTTTCTTTTTTTTTTTACAGTTGAACTATTTTTTAATGAACAATTTTATTATTTAAAAAAACGTCAACCTTTTGAACGTTTTATTGTAAAATTTACCTGTAGAAATTCTCTGTTGAACTTGTGTGCTTCTCCTACCAGACCTAAATTCTTCCATTTTTATTGTTTTGGGGATTAATTAAAAATAAAATATTAAATTTTAATTATAAGCATAGGTTATATAAGCCAAAAAAGTATAAACATCGCGCGTTTGAGTTTTAAATAAAAGAAAAACTATTTTCATTTGATAATAAATTTATAAAATTAGTTTATAGTAGCAATGTAAATATACCTAGTAAACAACAAAAAACATGACTAAAAATCAATTATTTTATTTCAAAATCGCCTATTTACTTAGAATTATTTTTTTAATGTACAATCACATATATATACAAAATTTATTCTCATCCATGATTAATTTAAAAATGCGACGTTTGTTTGTAAATTTCATGCATGTCTTCAATGATTTCATGCGAACCTGTGCCAATCTTTTTAGCAATTTCAACTTTTTCGTTCATTGGCAAATCTAAATACTTCATTACTAGATCTCCATCTATAATACCTCTTGCAGGATTGCCTTGCATTCTTACAGAACTTTTGAACGTCCTTTAAAATACAAAGTAACAACTATTAATATAACAAAGATGTTTTAAAAGTTTAATTTTTTATAGTCTTTGATTCAATACCTGTAAGCCTTGGGATTTAAACCAGCTGTATGGTATATATGACTGACTAACACATTTTGCAACATAAGCAAACGTCTATATGTTTTTTCAGGTACGGGAAGAATGTATCCAAGACCACCATCCAATGTTGCTGTAATGTAATATAATTGAATTTTAATATAAAGTATAAGTAAATAAATTTTATTAATTACTTTATCACTTATCTCTTACCATACATAGTAATGTGCCTTTTATCAGCACCAGAAAAATGTTTGCTTGGGTTTGCTGAATCTGTCATCCTACATTTTATACGGAAAAATGTATTAATTTTTTGTCCTAGATGTATGTCTGCTTTTCTAATTAATTTCTGGCCTCCAAGACTTTGCGATGATTCGGGTTGATAAGAAAAAATAGCAATATTACTTTCTCCATCAGCTACAATAAATCCTAGTTCATTATTCTGTATGAAATATTCTATTGCGTAAATTTCTGTAGTTCTAAAATCCTAGAATTTTTTTTTAAAGATTGATGTAGTTAAACATTTCATTTGTAGAGCATTCAGATTATATGATGATTAATTGTTTTTGCTTACCCTACTAACAAGAGAAAGAGTTTTATACTCTTGTTGAAATCTTAACAAACTGACAGATTTGTAAACATCAGCAACAAGTATTAAACTCTTTATACTAAGCATTTGACACACATAAATCTGAGTATCAATAAATGCAACTCCCACTAAATCGTTGTCTTTCAATTGCCAAATATAAATCTGAAGAACAATAATTTTTTTTTAAAATAGTCATTAAAAAAGATTTAATTACATAAGAAAATTTATGCACAAACCTTTTGTCCTATTGCAGAGACTAAAAAACCTGAAACTTGAGTTATAGCAGTTACAGGACCTTTTTGTTCTTTTGCGTAAATCTGCTTAAATTTATTTTTAGTTAATGGTTGACCAGGCTCGGGTACGACTTCAATAATATCAAATATGAGTATGCGACCTCTACTTGTGATGTCTTCACCATAATTATAATTTGTTCCAATGACAATGTACCCCTTCAGACCAGACAACGTTCCTTCGTACGCCAAAGAAACGTTTTTTAGGCATGTTACATGTTCCCACTGATCTAAATCAAACTTTGTATTTGGAATGGTATCCCACGATACTGGCGAAAATAATACTATGCTAAATTGTTCCTGATTGGGATATATAAACCTTTCGTTTCTTTCTTCTTCTGTGAATTCCTATAAAATATGAATACTGTAGATATTTACGTTTTACAGAAGTTTTTGAGTAAATTAAAACAAAAAATACCTTGTCTTCTCCATTAAACCTGTAGTAACTCTTGAGGGGTTCACAAGTGCTTGTGACTACACAATAAGTTTTACTTTCAAGATGATATGTGACATAGTGTGGTGTACAACGTAAAGGCACTTTTCTAACTGGCCATGGAGCATCATAAGATAAATGCGTTGGCAGTACACAAATCCTCAACTCATCCTTAAAAAATAAAAAATTCCATTTGCATAAGAATTTTAGTTAAAAACTTATTATTTTCCCAACATGTAAATCTCAAATTACCTTTCTATTGAAGTACAAAAAGCCTTGTGGACAATTAATATTATTAAATGGTGCAAATGATTTGACAGGACCATCAATGCTCATAGGATGAGCTCGCAATTCTCCTCGCCCAGTCAAAAATAACCAGTGAGGATAATCACCACAAATAAATACACCGTTATAACCAGCAATATTGCTAAAATATCGCAACATGCATAACCTTGTGTCATTCATTCTATGAAGTTCTTCCTCTTTAGGTCCAACTCTGTTTGAAAAAATAAAGCAATGTTTACACTACTGAATAATTCATATATTGTTAAACATAGCTTTAAATAATACCTTGAAAATCCGACAATAAAATTATGTTCCAACTTTTTAAATCGTAATTTCAAATAACCTTTTGGATATCTGTATACTTGATAAATCTGTAATTCACTGTCGAGACGTACCAATAACATCGGTCTGTTTCCATGATGCCCAAGAGCGACCACCGCTATTTCACGAACCTTGAAATATTTGTAATGATAAAATTCATATTTATTAAAAAACTGGTTTGTACAACTAGTTATGATGTTTACCTGTAGTTCTGAATTAACTGGTTCGGTCAATTGCGTGCTCTGTACAGTTGTGAATTCCATACTGTCATGCAATTTATTCTGACCAAAACCAAAATTCTTTATCAGATATGAAAGGCGTAGATCTGGTAGCGAGTAAACTTCCAACGTTCCATTGTCTCGGTAAACAAACAACCAGTAAGTTGGCTTTATTTCTTGTAAATATTGCTGCCACCTAGACCGAGTTTTGAATTAATTATCAAAATATTAAAAAGTGTCAATCTAGAAAAGCGAGAGATATGATAATATAATTACCAAGGCGGTTTTTTTGCAGGCTCCTGAGGTTTTGCGACTGGAGGAGCTGGCATTTGAAAAGTAGAAGTATCGCCGTATAATAAATCGTCTTCGTTGTCAACTGCTTCAATTATTTCCGGTTCATCAGAATTATCGTTTTGAATCTCGTCATCTACAATCTCTGGCAAAACTGTGGTAAATAGACCGCTAACATCTCTGTAAGCACATATAGCTTCTATCTGTGGACGCTAGAAATTAAAACATAAAATGTAAATAGATCAATATTTTTAATTTTTTTTAAACAAAAATAATTTTTAATTAAAAAATAACTTACAAACATTAAATTGACTGATTGAGCATATAAACGTGCTATTCCTCTGCCTTCTTTTAGTGTTAATAAATATACTTGTCCATCTTCAAAAAGAAGTGTAACATATGGATCTGCACAGCTTGCATGAACAATAGGACAGCCTAAGTCCATTGGCATGTGTTGAATCTTAAATTAGATGAAAAATGTATAAAATTTACATTTAACTAACTTTTTATTCAATAGTATATCATATTTTATATAATTACTTGATCTAGACCCTGCAACAAACGCACGCCTGCCTGAGTTACTTGAATTATGTATCGATTAGATCCAAGATTCCCAGCAAAGATAGTTGTGCCTTGAGTACTAAAACCACTTTGGTCTACTACTTCATTTATCTCTTGTCCTGTTTGAAGAATCTATGAATATAATAAATACTATTATTAATAATTTATTTTATGTTATAGATTTTATAAAAAATATTTATAAATCATTATATTAAAATACCATTGTAGAATCATCTTGACTTAAAATTAAAAATCCGTGACTTCCTTCCGTTTCCGTTTTATTACGATTATCAGTAACAGTTGAATCAATAACTGTCCAAATATTCTCATAGCCAGGTAAATCAAAAGTTGTTATTACCTAAAAATCAAAGAAATTTTTTTTAGTTAAAAAAATAATTTATACAAAAATTTTATTTAAAATTTTAAAACTTTTATCATACTTGAGGTCGAATAGATCGTTGAAGAACACACAGAGCTCCGTTTTTACCATAACCAGAGGTTGTAACCAATTCAACATCTGGTTCTGGAGTATTTGCAAACTCTTCAGATAAAAATGCAGGTTCACCCATAGAAATATTTCCACACGGTCCAATATTTAATAAACTATCACACACCTATTAAGTAAGAAAGTACATTGTTAAATAAAATGCATATAAAATTAATTTTTATGAAACTTCAAGCAAATACTCACTTCAAAAATGTATGAAGTGATTTGAATTGAAGTTTGCGTTTCACTGCCATACACTTCTAACTCTTCTGGATCCTCTATGTCTTTAACATCAGATGCCATCCAGTCTTCTAAAAAGTCTTGTTTCACCTTTTTCGTTGGTGGTTCTTCCATATTATTACTTAAAGATTTTTCTAATATTGAAATATCGTTTATTCTTTCGATTTCTTTTTCAGTAAACCGTAACAATAAAGAATTTCCTAGTCGAGATCCAAGAAATAAATAATTATCTTCACACATACACACCTAAATTATAGTTTAAAAAATTAGTAATCATTCATAGTTGCCAAATTTTTATATGAACTGTGTTTGTACTTACACATGACGTTAACACACTAGCAGCTGCCTTGTCAAAGTGAAATCCACGAACTGATCTCATACTGTCAGCAAAGAGAGACAACACATACAGTTCTCCTGATTTTAAAGACATAACTAAACGATCAGGTGAGATAAATGCAACTTGAGAACCTTCTAAACTTATTTTAACACCTTCTTGAGGTTCTGAAATATAAAAACATTTGCATGTGTTTAAATGTAAAATTTTTTTGTTATTTAAATATAAAATTATTATGAGGGTAACTTACTGAGTGGAAAATTTGTACAATTATCAGTCAAACTATTCAAAGATACTCCATAAGGTGGAATGCTTTGGTTTAGATAAATTAGAGAATTAATAGCCATTATAAGCGTTCCGCCGAGTGGCTTTTTGACTGGCACAGCTTGATAACAATCAAAAGGTAAATTTGATACAGACCAAATAATTGGATGTACCTTCTGTTGAATGTTTAATGATATAGCAACCATTGCACAAGTATCTTGCCTTACTGCTATTCGACTGCAAAGTAAAAATGTATAGAAGCCAGTGTTGCATCAATGTTATTTTAAATAATGTAATTTTCTAATAATAAAATACCTACCCAGGAAAAGTCCTGACCGGTTCATACAGTATTAATAGGGTAGGTTCATAGTAGCCATACAAAAATTGCAAATCAATGATATTATCCATTTTTTCTTCCAAGGTTTTCAGTACTATCATATACGAGGATAAAATTGGAGTTCTGTTAGATGACTTTGTATTTTCCAACAAGTCTCCTTCATCTAAAATTGGATCTTTACGAAAAGGCAGAACTACTAATTTTCTACCATAAATTAACATGACTGCGCATCTTCCTTCAGGGTCTACTCTGACAATAGGTATGTGATGATGATTTGTCCAGCCATCCTGTTTTTAAAAATCAGTAAAAAACAGTTAGCGGCTTTAGTATATTGATTTATATTAACATTGCTTCACTATCATAAGCTTTTAATTCAATCACAAGTGTTAGAAGTATCTTGTTTACCTTGATCTCCTCTTCTTCAAAGTAATGCAAAGATACAGTTCTCAAGCTGTGTATTTCAGGATCATACTCAACCACAGAAAGCTTGGCCTCGCGGAAGCTTAGGAGCAAAGAATCCCGTGACGAATTGATCAGCTGGACCGCTTGCATGGACATGACATTCCCGTGGAGCGTGTACTGAGCGAGACATTCTAGCCTCATTTTCGGAGGCCGGGATTCTAAAAAAAAACAAGTAATGAATAAATAATGAAAAAACTAAATGGCTGGATGGCTTCAGATACTAGGTACAATAATAAAAAGATACTCACCGGTGAATTTTTCCTTTTTCGCCGGGTCGACATCGGGTATGAGGCGAAAGACGCGCAAAACATTGGCTCCCGCAACCACCAAACATTTTTCAGCCCGGTTAAAAAAGTTGCAGGTGATAGCGTGCTCGACACCGGTGGCCAAGTGGGTCGTCCTTACGACCGAGTACATGGCCTCACTTTTTAACAAATGCGACCCGGCTCCTCTTTACACCCGGACGCGCTGATAAACAACCGAGGGAGGAGGAGTCCGAGGCTTCTTTTATACACTCACGTTGTGTGACTTCGGAGCGCGCGGCGCGCGCAAAATCGCAAATGCTTCTTTTATACACTCGCGTCCTCGCGACTCGCGTGTGTATTTGATTATATGCGTGCACCCTAACCTAACTAACAGATGCTCTGCTGCTTGCCGCAAATCGAGGGGTGAAGCGAAGGGGCCGGCTTTTATGTTTATGCTTATCTATAGATATACATACACATATAATGTAATGCATAAATGTTTTCAGGTTTTTTTTGGAGTTATTAAGAGTTTTCCTTTTTTTCTTTCATAAATATCATTCGAATTCGGATTTTCATAAATAAATATTGTTTTAATCACATTTAAAAATATTTGGCTCAAGATAAATGATGAGATTAATTAAAGATTTTGGGTTGGTGATTTAAAAAATTAAAAAACCATTCTTGCGCATGCTCTTCAATTCTTGGGAATAGCGCGGGAAATAATGTTCCTAAATATTACTACCACGCTATCAATTGTCGTCGGCTATTGTTTGTCAAAGTGTTAACAACAATTGAATTATAAAAATAGAACATTAGAATTGTCAAATAATTAGTGTTTATTCAATTTGTTTCGGAATGAATAGTGAAATTAAAGAAATTCTAGTGTTAACACGTTTGCGATTTAGCTCGTTCTTGGTTATGCGGCTTCGCGGGTAAAAGGAACTACAACTGTTACTGTGACATTTTTATTTTGATACGACGTTTAATTGGAGTGCTGTGGTTTTATAATAAATAGCTTAAGTTTAATTTTTAATTATGCCGATAACTAAAAAACCAATGCGCTATGCGCATCCTGAAGGCCACACTGATGTTTGTTACTTTACTGGAGAGAAGTGAGTATTTTTTTAAATAAATTATTTTTTTGTTAATAGAAAAGCTGTACTTAAAACTAATATTTCTTTTTGTTTAAGGGGAGGACTTGTTACTTGTGGTACTGATGGAGATGTCAGAGCCTGGGTTAATTTGATGGATGATGATCCATCTGCCAGCTGCATAGCTGAACAAGTTACAGCTGTAGTATCAAAAGTACATACTTGTTCATAAATTTCTTACTAATATTTCATTTTGTATAAATTTTTTTTATTAATACTATTTTGTTTTATCAGAATGATAAATTGTATGTTGGAACTGACAATAACACAGTGCAAATTCTTTCGCATCCAGATCTTGAAAAGGAAGGGATTGTTACAAGATTTTCAGCTGCTGTATCTGCATTAGCAACTACAAAAAATAGTGATTTGATAGTTTCTGGATCATGGTAAATAAAAAAATAAATAAAACAGAATTTTTTAACTATCAAATATTTTTTATTTTTCAACTTTTAGTGACATGAGAATTCAAGTTTCAAATATAAAAACATCAGATAGTTTTGAGTTGCCTGGTCATGAAGCTCCAGTATTAGGTTTATCACTTGATCCAAAAGAAGAATTCATTGTAAGAATTCATTCTTATACTTTTATGTAAAATTTTTAATATGTATAACACTTTAAATATTTTTAAGGCATCGTCTAGTGGTGATGGCACAATTAAAGTTTGGAGTATCAAAGAGAAGAGATCAGTTCATACATGGAACAATGTTGTTACGAAATGTAATTCATTTTTTACAGCCACAGTCTATGCTACTCCTTGTTTCAGTTGTAAAACAGGAAAATATCTTGCCTATCCACAAGGCAAAGAAGTTGTAGTTGTTGATAGGTCTTCTTGGAAGGAAGCATTTAAATTAAGATCTACTAATCTAAAACATGTAATATATTTTACAAAATAATTGAATTATTTATAATATGATTTGGTTAAAAACGAAATTTCTTTAATTGATTTTTAGGAATTAAGTATTTGTAAATTTTCTGAGTGTGAAACTTTGTTAGCAGCTAGTTCAACTTATGGAGAAATAGTTGTATGGGATATTGAAACTAAAGAATCATTTGGATATGTAGAACATCAGCAAAATGCTAAAATTACTTCTCTGGTATGGGATCCCAAAAAACCAAAAGAAATTGCATTTTGTGATGCTCTTGGGCAGCTTGGTTGTATAGAAGTTGTATGTATAAATAAATGTAATAATTTTTAACAAAAATTATACATATAAATAATCAAAATATTTTAAAATTAGGAAATACCATCTGAGAGTTCTAATTCAGAGGCCCAACCCATAAGTAATGGAAACACCTTTGATAATGATTTTGAATTCAATGATAATATGGATGATGATGAAGATGATGATAATGTCATATCGTTAAGTAAAATAAAAGCCTCTGTTCTGGATGACGATCAAAAAACTGAATCTGACATAGTTTCTGAAAAAAAGGATGAAGAAAAGCATGTTGTCCCAGAAATAAAATTACAAGAGCCATTTCAGCCTGGATCTTCTCCGCTTCATCTATTAAGTCGATACATGGTTTGTTTTAATATTCCAATAAATTTATTCGCATATACTGTACAAATTTTAATAAGTAGTATATACTGCAGGCCTGGAATGATGTGGGTATAGTAATGTGTTATTCATCTGAGGATGATGAAGATGGCAATATAGAAGTAAATTTTCATGACCATACTGTTCACCACTCTATGCACATCAATAACTATTTGGGCCATACAATGGCAGCATTATCGCGTGAAGCTTTAATACTTGCTGCACCACCTTCTGATAATACACCTAGTAAAGTTGTCGTTGTTGCGCTACAAGGTATGAAATAAAAAATGTATAATTACAATTTGATTTGCTAAAATTTTTAACTAATATTTGTATTTTAGGCTGGGGATCAGGAAACAAAGAATGGTCTGTTGAACTTCCAGATGGCGAAGAAGCGCATGCAATAGCAGCTGGTAGCTCCTTCGTAGCTGTTGCAACTAGCATGAGAACATTGCGAATATTTATGCCTGGTGGAACCCAAAGAGAAGTTGTAGCTTTACCCGGACCAGTTGTTACAATGAACTGTTACGGAAATCATCTTGCAGTCGCTTATCATTCTGGTATAGGTATATTAATCGATTTTTTCCTTATTTTCACATCATTTTCTTCAGTATTATGCTTTATATCATACTTAAAGAAATGTTTGATTCTTAGGTGCCTTAGGAGATCAAATAATGAGCTTATTATGGATTCGCATCAATGGACCGTATTTAAAAAGTAACACTCTTCCAATACCGCTCTCACCAGCCTCTAATTTAATGTGGCTAGGATTTTCCGATCTCGGATCTCCAATCGTCATGGATGCCGAGGGTATTATTAATATTTTTGACAGAATGGCATCGCTGTGGAGAGTCGTGTGTAACACAAATAGAATGGTAAAGAAAAAAAATATTAAAATCATAAAAAGTAAAAATAAAATTTATAAAAATCTGTTTTAATTATTTGATTCAGAGCAAAGGTAAATTCGATAATTATTTTATCATTGGTGTCAGCGAGTCAGATCGTACCATACGCTGTATATTATGCAAGGGTAGTCACTATCCGCCTACAACGCCGCGTCCAATCGTCGCAGAAATTCCGTTAACTATGCCACTCTGTGAGCCTGAAAGCGAAAAAACCGAGAAGGAATGCAAATTGTGGCAGCTTGGAACTGATCCCATGGATGAGAAAGAAGCTGTGCTTGCGCTCATTGCCGTAAGTATTTTACAATGTACAAGTTATTTAAGAACTCAAAATATTTTTCAAATAAATTAATTTAATTTAAATATATTGTTCTATATGTCTAGTCTGCTTTGCGTAATAATACCGAATATCGTGCAGTCGATATTGTGCAGCAAATAGCTTCTCAAAAAGTAATAGAATTAGCCATAAAATATGCTGGACGTATTAATAAAGTTGCCTTGGCCAATAAATTCGAATCTATTGCGGATACCAAAGATTCTGATGAAGTTGTTCGAGAAACGGCTACTCAAGAGGATATTTTTAATGATTGTATTGAAATTAAGGATGACTCGTCTCTGCTGACGCCTATTGTCAATTCACCTAATGTTGAAATCAAGCCCTTGACTCCTAGTCAAAGTTTCGGACGAAGAAGTAATCCATTCCTAAAAAAGGGAAGCTCTTCCGCTTCTAAGGGTACACAACTTTTTTTATATTTTTATAAAAAAGTCTTGTTTTGAAATTTTAAAGTCGTAATTTATAATTATAGGTCTCTCTGGATTAGATAAAATTGAAGAACCTGTAAAATTAGAGCCTTCTCCAATAATAGTTGCTCCTAAATCAAAAAAGCCGAAAGCTCCGCAAAAAGAATCTTTTGTCAGTTGGTTTGGTAAAAATAAAAAAAAGTTGGAAGAAGAAATGCCAGATTTAAATCCGAATCAATTGACGAAAAAAGCA
This sequence comes from Leptomastidea abnormis, assembly GCA_030522805.1. NCBI lineage: Eukaryota > Metazoa > Arthropoda > Insecta > Hymenoptera > Encyrtidae > Leptomastidea > Leptomastidea abnormis. The sequence continues at coordinate 62,796 of JAPYZE010000050.1, forward strand.
TTCGAGATATATAAAAATGAGATTAGTGCTGCTTCACCAGCAAATACAAATGGTACAAACGATGCGAAAAGTATGGAGACTGACGAGGAAGCTAGTAAAAAAAGAAAGCACGGGGCAGATGAGAGCGACGAAAACAATCAACCAAAAAGATCGGCAGCCAGTAAACTTTTAGCTTTTGCTCGAAGTGACTAAACTATTAATCATCTTTTTTTTTTTAATTTTAAATACTTTTAAGATTGTTTTTAAAACACAAACTATTGCATAAAATTATTTTTTTTTTTATATTTAAAAATTAAATTTTAATGATAGTAAATTGTAAATATGTAATATGAAAAGACAATTAGAATAAATAATTTTTCTTACGATTATTACCGTTGTTAAATATTACAAATAGCGCGTAAAACAATAATACTATACCCCGGAAATTGAAAAAAAAAGAAAATAAAAATGCAACTTCGTATCCTTCGTAAAAACCACAAAACATAATATGTAAATGTTCAAAGACGTATGCTCAGCCGCGTATCACAAACGAGTCTGCATCTCGCATAAAACTTTGAGCTCATTAGTTCAACAATATTAAGTGTCATCGTAGTAACGGATGCAACTTGTCGCATCGCATCAACTATAAGAGACCACCTCCATAAAGTCACCTCTTCTTCTTTGCTAAACTCAAGTTGAATGCACATCCAGTGCCAAGCTAAGCTGACCTTGGCATATTTCTCATTCTCCTATGGTAGCCACAAGGAACCGGCAATAAGTCGCGCCACACATATATAAGCTCGCAAAAAGTCGGGATAGAATAACCACAGCGGCGAAGGGAAGGTGGTATACGTATAGTAGAGAGAGAGAGCGAGAAAGAGAGACTACTACGGTGCTTTCTCCGAGCGTTCCTGCGTCGCGGACCGCATCAGTCGGTCGCAGCAGCTCCGGTAGCGAGGCACGCGTTATACACAGCCTCCTCCCGTTAATTCTCTTCCTCTTTTTATCTTTCTCTCTCTCGTTGCTGGCATGACGGACCTTGGGGAGGAACATGCAGCCGAGGAGCCCAGCACGCAGGAGCGGAGCCCAAAAAAGGGTGAGCAATTGGTTTTTTGATTTTTTTCAAGTTTAGCTTACGATTAGATTGTAGCCCTTATTGCGTGTAGACATTAGGGAGCTACCGCGAGCGCGCGAGTATAGTATGTTTGGAGAGCGGTGCTAATTTTAAGCCGGCCGCGTGCCTCCTCCTCCGCGGAGTATGTCGTTGCATCACGCCTTTATGCCCGGTGCCGAAAACTACATTGTTATTCTGGACGTGGATGAAATTAAGTTTTTGATTCTTGCCTCATTCGCTCTGTGTTTAATTTACATTTTATTGTATTTTATTTTGTGTAGAATTTTAATAATGTGTTTGAAGTTAGAAAATTTTTATTAATACAATGGGTATACAATGCTTGGGTATACAGTTTGATCAAATAAGGTTTTGATTTTTATAATGGAATTTTAAATGAATGAGAATAAAATATTTATTAAACAATGAATAATCGTTTAAAAACCATTTATAGAAAGATAAATAAGAATTTTATGAAACTACCGCGTTGTTAAAAATGAGTGATGAAATTCTATTCTAGATAAAGAAAAGACTAAAATAGTTTTCTATTCGTAATTACCACAAAAGACAATTGTGTAAGAAGATATTGATAGACATTAACAAAAAATTTTTTTTTAATCAAAAAAGCTCTTATCAAAATTGCTAGAGTCACGAATTTTATTCATTTGTAAATGAGTGATTCTCTTTGCATCATTATAATTAAAAAAAAATGCACTATAACTTTTATTTATTTTAATCAATTGCACATGTCAATGTTTTCAAAGCGATAACATTGAGCTTCTTACATAATTAAATTTTAGAACGTGCCTACTATTCAAAATAGTTTATTAATTATTCCTTTTAAATCTATTACCCATATCCTTATTGATAACGGTTTGCTGAAAACCACAGTTACAATTGAATATGTATAAAGAAATCATTTTTTAAAAAAAAAGTCATCAAATAGATAATTTACAGTTGAAAATCAAATTACCATCATTACGATTAAAAGAGAAAAGCCGACATTCATACATATTTTAAAACTGAAAAACTTAACTCATGTGAAATTCGATCTCCATCCCGCGCTTAAAAAAAACTACTTACTCGCGTGCTTTTGCAGAGCCTGAAATTCTCACTTATAGAATCTCAATACATTTGTATAGAAATTGTACAACCACTCACTGTGTGTATACTATTACAAACGATTTTTGGGCTTGCGCGTGGAAAATCGTTTCAAGCCTGCAAATATATTCGCTTATCGTTGAATTTCTTGCGTAACGTTTGGAGACTGGAATTCTAAACTGTCTATAGTATAGTATATATCTAGAGCTATGTACACGTGAAAATACCCTATACTATTGGTCTATACGTCGATGCTTGTAACACGTGTGTTATATATATGCACTTCGTGTAGAGAAAGTTGCGCTCAAAATTTTTTTTGTTCTTTTTTTTTTGTTTTGTTTTGCTGATGACCGCGAAAAGCTTGGACGCGTGCCGGTTGTCTCGTATTTCTGACGAAAGAGAGATGTACTTACTAGGAAAAAATTAAAGCGGTAGTGATAACCGCAATGATTTTTTTTTTTTAATACCGAGCAACTTGAAACTTATACTGAGGTTTTATGAGAGGAGGAAATAATAAATGTAAAAAAGCTTAGCTTCTCTCTGCGATTTTTTGATGGATATGGAGTTTAAAATGTTGAGATGAATGGTTTTCGAAGAAATCGAGTTGTTTTCATTATTTATTTTAAATTAATATATTTTTGGAGTCGTTGAGCAAAAAATCTGTAATATGTAAATGAGCCTGGATATTGTTAGATCATAATTCCAGTTTTCTTTAAATAAAATATGATTTATTTAAAATAGCAAGATAATCAATTTAATAAAATATACACGTTCTCCTTAATATATCAAACTTATCTATAGATATTTTTTCAAAAAACTAGTCATCATTAATTTACCTCCAGCCACAATTAATCATAAAAGTCATCCCAAAAAATACCAAAAAAATTCAAAATAAAATCCAAAAAATCCATCTCTACTTTATCTCAGGCAAAGGTCCAGTGGATTTAATTCAAGAAGCAATGGGTTCACTCGGTCCCTGGCATCTCGTAATCGCCGTAGCTTTATCCTTGGTCAAATTCCCGGTAGCCTGGCATCAGTTATCCATAGTATTCTTAGCGCCACGTGTCGACTTTATCTGTGTTTCACCACTACCGTCTGGCAATGAAACTATGGTCAATCAGTGCTACGTCGACGTGGGTAATGGGACTATTGAAAAGTGTATGAAATTCCATTATGATAGAAGCATTTTTAGAGAGACTATTGTTACACAGGTTTGGATTATAATTATGTGAAATGATTAATGTTGCTTTTAAGGATATAATATGTGAGTTGTTTTTTTTTTTAAATGAAGTGACGAGGAATGGAATTTAATTGCATGTATAGATATGTATCTGATTTCAATTTTTATATCCGTGTTTTATTTATTATTTACTCTTATCAGTTTACAACAGCAATTAAATTTTGATTAAGTATTCGATAAAATTATTGAAATAAAAAATATATTATAAAAACTTTTGCATTAAGTAAGCTATTAATTAGAATAGCACAGATAAAATGTATTTGTTAAGATTTATTAAAATTTTAGTGGAATTTGGTTTGCGATAGAAAGCAATTGTCAAATTTGGCTCAGTCGTGTACAATGCTTGGTATACTGGTGGGCAATATGATTTTTAGTGCAATGTCCGACAGGTATTGTTTTAATTTTTTTTTTTTAATTCATTTTTAGTTTTACTGAATAAATAAATTTTGTATTTTTTTTTTAATAGAATCGGTCGAAAGATACCATTGATGATTGCAATATTACTGCAATCGATGACAGGACTACTAACAGTGTACTCACCATGGTACGAAATGTTCTTAATATTCAAATTTATTTCCGCAGTTGCCACTGGTGGCACTATGCTTATTAGTTTCGTTTTACGTAAGTTTCAAATATATTTTTTTTTTCATTTACATATTTTATTTTTTTTTTGCTTTTTAAATTTTTATTATTTTTTTTTTGTTTGCTTATTATTTTTATTTAAAAACAATCACACGGTGCATAAATAATATTAAGAGTGTCTTGAGATTCTCATATATTCAAAACGATCTTACACGTTTTTATATTTATTTAATGTGTTTATTTTAGTAATGGAAATCGTGGGACCTAAGTGGCGTTCACCACTCTCAGTTTTATTTCACTTGCCATTCCTAATAGGATTCTTGTTAAATCCACTGGTAGCATATCTGACAAGAACCTGGTATGGTTTTCAAATGGCAGTTTCGATACCACCGATCTTTTTACTCTCCTATTATTGGTAAGTGTAATTATTATTAATTGCAACACACTCAATATATTTCATACAGACAAATTAAATAATATCAATTAACAAACTCGTGACAATAACTCATCAATTCTTAAAAATTAAAGACACTTAAAAAAAAATTATATAAATAAAAAAAAAATAAGAGCATCTCAACATGAATTACAACGAAACCGATCCATTTGATCGACAGCTTCTCGTTCATCATCCAACGCGATTCTAATCAACTTTATTTATTTTTTTTTTCACTGTAAGAAAGTCGAGAAGGGTATATATACACAAGTAACGACCCATTGGTAGCAATTATCGTTTGTACGGATAAGAGGAAAAAAAAGAAGTGGGGAGCTTTGGAGGAAGCGATTACTCGATTAAGAGGGATACCGTAACGTTGAAGAGTCGTTGACTCGTACGGGGTTTTCTTCTGTCATATATGCCGACGGCTAATCAACTTATACCCATCGCTCTCATAGCTATATTCTACGAACCTGCTTTGCCTCTCTATATATGATATACAGTTGTATCATAAAACGTCGCCGTTAGCGAATTGCGCCATCCGCGATGAATTATATATGTACATATATGTATACCGCATGTTCCAAATTACCCATCTCTCTCGCTCTGTCTTGGATAAAAATCGAGTTCAAGTTCCAAAAAAGGATTTTTACACTCACATACATACACACCACAAATTGCTATATGTCATATCCAAACTCATAGTATTTTCGTTTATTTTTTTTTTCTTAAATTCAGGATCATACCAGAATCGCCAAGATGGTTACTCGCGGTTGGCCGTACCAGCGAAGCTGAGATTATCTTAACGAGAGCAGCAGAGAAGAACAGCGTGCCATTAGCTAATGTAACTGCGGCTATTGAGGCTCACAATGGCTTGGAAAAAAAATCTGGAGAACCTGAAAAAAAATATAATGTCACGCATTTGTTTCGCACGCCAAATCTTTGTGTCAAGACATTATGTATTTGCGTCAATTGGTTTGTCTGTGGCATGTGTTTCTTTGGATTGGCACAGTATATGGGTGAACTTGGTGGCAATATTTTTGTTAATACTGCTGTCTCGGGTATTTATATGATTTTTAATTGGTTTCTCTCTTTCTTTCTGTCTTATTGATATGTGATTGGAAGGATGATTTGCGCGAATTAGATTTTTTTTAATGTCAAATATAAATGCATTGAATTAGGAAAGGTTTTATAAGCTTTCGATTCTTGTGATTACAAAATTGATAATTAAATCGTAAAGAATATTCGAAAGATTGATAGAGAGAGAGAGAGAGAGAGAGCATTATTATGAATTTGAATTTTAATTGAGAACATGGTTGGATGCTGCACAGCTGTTCCACTTCACAAAGAGGCATATTACCTTGTTGTCTATACCTATATATAAACTGCAGAGATGCATTAAGAAGCGCGGTGAAAGTATAGAGACCGGTGTATATACATGTATATATAAGCCTTTAGCAGCTCCTAAGCCTAAATTATAATAACACTATACCGCGCTCTCAATTTGCTTCAAAAATTATCCTTTCACTCCATAATACTTATATACTTGACACCCTCCCTCGCTCCCATAATACCAAAAAAAGACAAAAGAAAAATCACAGTGCGTATAACATTACAGCTCAATTATCATGATGATGATGAAACTTGTTTTGTTTTTTTTTAGCTGCGGTAGAGTTGCCGGGTACGCTGATTGTTTTGTTCCTGATCTCACGAGTTTCGCGTTTGAAGATCCTTATGGGTGGCAGTTTGGTGTCCGGAGTGACGCTGTTGATGATTATGCTCTTTAATAATCCTACAATGCAAGTTAGTCTTGCGACTATTGGTATTGCTGGTATGTCCGTGTCATTTCCTACTGTATATCTTTACAGCAGTGAAGTTTTTCCGACGGTTGTGAGGAACGTCGGTATTGGAGCCGGTAGTATTTGTGCCAGAGTTGGTAGTATGATTGCGCCTTTCATTGCTACTATGGTAAGTTTGATAGTAGGTTGAGTTTTTTGATTTTTAAAGATTTTATATATTTTTTATTTTTATTTGAAGGGTACGACGAATCCGTGGCTACCACCTCTTCTGTTTGGCGTTGGACCACTTGTTGGGGCTGCGTTATGTCTTTTATTGCCTGAAACGATGAATTGCGAGCTTCCGGAAACGATAGAAGATGGAGAGAATTTTGGAAAGTAAGTTTTTAATTATTATTATTTTTTTTATTTATGATTTGAGTTGAAAGATATTAAATTGATTGTCTTGTTGCAGGAAAACATTGAAAAAAAGTGACGCTTAAAAGGTATTCGAATGCACAATTATTTTTAAGTAGATTTTTACAAGATCATATTTGATTACAGAATTTTTTATACAATTTTACAAATTTATGAACGTGTTAGTATAGAATATTTTTTTTTCAAGTTTTAAACTATAGTTGTTATGATATTACGTTATTAAATTAATGCTCATTCTCCATTTATGTATCATACTTGAAAGTTGTTAAATTATTATAAAAAAAAAAATTAATTATTTATTACGACTTAATTTTTCATTTATTTAACAGTCTTTATATTATTCGTTATTATTAAATGGTTACAAAGAATAATTCATCAGTACAGTATAGAAAATTTATTTTTTTCCTAACTAAACGCTCAAACGTAAAAACAAAAAAAATATATATAGTATCATAATTAACACAATTATAAAAAATATTTAAAATTCTCTTATAAAACTATTTACATAATCTAAGGAACATAAATAAATCGATCGTAATATTAAAAAATCGAAATCTCTCACAATTAAAATCTCACAAATATCACATGCGCGACGTTAAAAAACAGTTTATCAGTCCGATAATAAAAAAAAAAGTCACATCTATTGTTACGTGCTACTCTGTCCAAGAACTTTGCTGTAAGGTATCTGAACGACTTCATTCGTCCGTTTATGCACTGCATCAAATACTTGATGTCCATATTTTACAGTAGTGCTAAGTGACCCAAGCCACGAGGATGCTATACTTTTTGTAGGCTGCGTCTTCTCGACCGGATGACCTTGAACCAAAACGAGAAATATTATATAGATGGATTGGATTTTAAGTCGATAAGATAGTGCTGATAATTTCGATGCGATCGTGAGATTTATTTTTTTCTTCAAATTAATTTTTTAAAATGGACATAACTTACCCACGAGAAATTTTATTATCGCCTCGTTCACCAATTCTGGCTTTTCTTGATGCGGAAAATGTCCAGCTCCAGGAACCACTTTAACGCTGAATTTTTCAACGTATTCGGAACTTTGTACGATATTTTCCAGTGACACGTACGGATCCGCGTTGCCAACGATAAGCAATGTTTTTGTTGTAATTTGCTGATTGTCGTTTGTGCCAAGTTTGGTATATGGTAAATTTCTAAAGTAATTTATTGGGCCTGTCCAATCCTCTGAAAAATTTTTACATTGTTATTTAGTGTTTTAGAATTGAATAATTCGTTTATAAATGATTTTGTACCTTTTCTACTAAAAGCGTATTTGTAAGCTTCGACGTAATCGCTGTTACTTTCTTTATCCTTAACTTGTAAATGCTGAAATATGTCGTTAATTACTGAGAGATCTTCTTTTAAAACGTCTATTTCAGGTAAAAATGGTAATCTGCTAAAATGCATCCACCTATAAATTGAAAAAATTATTTTAAAAAATTTTAAAAATTAATTAGTTTGATTTAAGATCGTACTTACTTTCTACCAAAAATCGCCTCGCCTGACATGCTATTCCAATAGAAATTCGGATGTGGACTAGAAATACATACAAATTTATAAACAACATCTTCGTGAATAGCAGCCATATACCATCCTAATAAACCACCCAAGTCGTGACCAATTATGCCACAATTTCTAGCTCCCAGAGCGAAAACGAATTGTTTTAATTCATCTATTAAAATTTCAATTCTGTAAGAGCTTTTGTTTACTGGTTTGTCGCTATCGCCAAATCCTTTTAGATCCAAAGCTACGACTCTGAAATAATAAAATAATTTTAATTTTTTTATGCTTTTGTTTGTAATGTATATTGATTTTTTTTAATTTGGTAAATTGTGTTACCTGTAATATTGGGAAAGGACGGAAATTTGTTCTCGCCATGATAACCAACAGTCTGGAAATCCATGTAAAAGTAACAATAACGGTTTTTCTTTGTTTCCTGATTCAACGTAGTGAAATTTGATTCCCTGACACAAAAAAAATTATTGTGTTAGATTAAATATACTATTATGAATTTTAACTTAAATATAGAATTTTAGAATATTGAAAATTTAACAGGTATGAAAAATGCTTGGCTTTTTGTTTTCTTATTCATGTATTCTATTCAATTGAATTTTTTAAGTCTAAAGTTGTGTGTGTTTTTAAAAACATAAGTTTTCCAACTAAATATCTCATTTGTATAACAATTCTAGTATTGTGCTAACATAAACCATGAACAAATAAATAATTATTTTTTATAAACACATGTAATTGAAATCAACAAAATATTTTCATTTCGCAAATTCTTTTTTGCAAACTATATGTATATCTAACTTTAGGCTCGAATGTGTCATATGATTATACAGAATCTGAGCAAATGTCATGATCGTCCGATGTTCGATAACATACCAAAATTTCATATATACATATAAATATCTATACACAAGAGTTGTTAATGCATTTGTTATCGGAGGTCAAATTGAAATATCAGAATACATTATATATTAGTAAATTAATTATTTTTTATTGTGTGTATCGCATTAAATGTGTTGTGTATATCGAATGTTGTTTAAAATTTTTTATAAAATCTCGGACGATTAATTAAAAAAAAAAATGTTTTGCTCAGCTCATATACCGACAATTACTCTGTTTATCATATACCACTGTCTCTTTTTACTTTATTATTTTTTAATCTCGTATTAGCATTATCTTTCAGAATATTAAAGATAAACCTTTACTGAACATCTGACTATATTAATCGAAATCACAAAAATACATATTGCGAATTGAAAATACTTTTTAAAAACAAAGAAAAAAAAAAGGAAAATAAACTATCACTTATGATATAAATATATAAAAATTACCTTGAGCTTGACATAAGAGTGTTTGCCAAGTGTGCTATCAACGAGACAGAGGGGCGGCTTGTCGCGAGGCTGGAGCACAAAAAATTGACTGGGATTCCAGGCCCACTTGAGCATTCGACGAATCACCAAATACCATCCAAACGTTATGCTGAGGAAGTACAGTTTCACGTGCTCCCAAAAGGAAGCGTGTACGATTTCCATGTTTTTTTTCTTCAATTTTTATACAGGTATATAGGACGGATATAGAATAAAAAAATTGATTAAAGAGTACTTTGACTCTTGGTGCACAAGTACACTCTCGCGATGAGCTAATGCTATCTGGGCCGTAATAATGTACGCGTCATCGCAGACGCGATTTTTCTATAACCCAGACTCGGCGCCTACTTACTGGATCGACAATCAGAAAAATTATCGTAACAAAAAATATTTCGCTTACGTAATAAAAAAAATAGTACCGATCGATCGATTTATAACTGCGAATCCACAGTTTAGTAAAAGATCGTTCGATCAAAACGTATAGTTCTGAAAAAACTTCACGTCACACTTTGGAGTAAACACGTGTCGTCCGTCACGCTGCGCTTTCAAACGCTCGACTGATGTGGGAGCAGCTATGATCTGTCTTTGGTGTACTGCTGCTGCTGCTGCCTATACCCGCAGCGAAGCAGATAATACCCGTTTCAAAAGGCTATATATTTTCACGCGCTCCTCCCCCAGCTTTTTCGATAATATATATTGAAAAGAGATCTTTGTATATTGCTGCTTCCGTGCACGTAAGCTAATAAGTACACTACTGTTTTATCACGGTATAGGATCGGCTGGAGTTTTCCGTATTTTAGATTTGCATATAGATGATCGGATGATTGCTGGGATGATTCGTGTGGCGCTTAATCTTATCTCTTGCGTGAATATATTATCTGTTTTGGGAGAAATGGATAAGAAGAAAGTGGTGGTAATATTCCTCGCGTGAGTTTAGTTATTTTTGTATTTATGGAATCGGAGTAGAGACACTTTTTAGACTTACTCAAGCATATTATATAGTGTGGAGGGATCGACTGTTTATAATACTTAGTGACCTGGATGAGCACGTGGATCCCTTGCTATTTAAAATTCTATTCCTCGCTCTTCCATATTTTAAATTTGAAAAATTGGGTACGCTTTCTCTTGTAGCCTGCAAGGCTATTATGGTATGTACTCTGAAAGACGTAAAGTAACGTATATGCAATGACACCTTCTTGTCATCTAATCGTGAGGTATTTCATCAGCTGTAAGCTGTTGATTCATTACTGACGTATGTTTTTCTGAGATTACTTTTTTTTTTGCAAACGATCTTTGAGACTTGGCTCGTTAGGAGAGGTAAGATGTTAGGGATAATGAGTCTACAATTTTTATCGATTTTATGTGTGTAATACGCAAAAAGTGTTTACGTTAGATTATTGCATTATTTTGTTTTGTATTTTGCAATTGAGTATACTCAATAAAAAGTTTATGAAAATAGATTTATATATAATTACAAGAATATTTGTATTATAAATAATTTAATTAAATTTTGTTTAAATAACTTTATTTAAAAAAATATTTTATTTTTGTTTAGTTGCTTTTTTTATCTTAGGAAAAATTACATTAAAATTTCGATTCTATGATTATCCCATAAATTTTTTAATGATTTCAATATTTTAAATATATGTTTTACATAATAATTTATTACTTTACAACATCAGTTGTTAAAGTAGGTAGCTTTTTTAATAGAGGATGCTATATAAGCACATAAAATGACTATAAGTTTTTTACTTCACATCGTTAACATAGATGTCTATATTACCCATTTCGTAGAATTTAATATTTTTTTTTTATAAATTATAAAATTTTTAATAATTATAAAAAAAAATATATTTTGAAAAAAAACATTTTTCACAAATAAAGAATAAAAATAAAAAAAAAGGCAAAAAAAATTGGCAGCGGTGGGATTCGAACCCACGCCTCCGAAGAGACTGGTGCCTTAAACCAGCGCCTTAGACCGCTCGGCCACGCTACCCCATGTCTCAGATCTTCGAAAATATCCACCATCACTGGACTGTATACGGTAATATGTGAGTTTTGTGTAATAGTAAATGTAGGACATCTATCAAATTAAATTTTTTTATTTTGTTTTAGCAGTAATATTCTTAATATTATTTTTTGTGAATATAATGTATATTTTTCTTGGCATGAATAATTTGAAAAAGAAAAATATTTAAAATACTAAAAATATTTCTCTCAACTTATTTTTATCTAAATCGAATATATAATGCTATTTTCACACATGTTTTCCTTTTATCATTAAAAATAAACAACTTCGGTAATATCGATCTGAAAAACACCCTCCTCCATCATATGCGTACATCAATAAATTTCTAATCAAACAGTAAAATAAAAATAAACGAACCATCAATTTTTATTCCATTCTAAATTTGTCCATCTGTCCATCGCAACAAGACGTAAAAGTAAGCGCGCACCCACAGAGTTCAATATTACGTGAAATAAGAATGACGCACATGTCGTGGGCGTTATATGTATGTATATGTAAACGTCACTCTCTATACGACGCAGGGGGTTAAATAAAAAGGGAGCGGGCGGGGCTACTTTAAGGGGTGAATTGCGCATGCGTTTTCGATGAGCAAGGCAAGAAGAGACTCTTTCGTTTATTCATCCCCTCTGTGAGAGAGTATAAGTTGGATGGAACTTTTCGATATGTTGCATATCGTACTCGTGGTGTATTATTTAGTGAAATTGGAACGCTATGTCTTATGCAGATGTTATATTTTATTTTATTTTTTCTTATGATTTTTTTTATTTATTTATATTTATTAACCCTTTTAGACCAATAAAAATATTTATGATTGTTAAATTTAAAAATTATGTAAAAATATGATCGTAAAAATAGAATTGAAATAAACAAAACTATTTAATTATTTTAACTTATAAAATAAAAATAAAATAATAAAATCAAGAAAATATCAGAACCATATCATTTTAAATATCTATTAATCTTAATAAACAGAAAAAAAAATTATCCGTGAATCCAAAAAAATAACATCTCTTAAAAAAAATAAAAAAAATAAAACTAAAAAAATAAAACAAGCAGAGTGAGAGGAATAAGCTTATTCATTATCATGTATCCCATCGTATAAATTCATCGCAGCCATTTTGTATACGCACCCAGCAGCAGCAGCAGGCTTTAATATCCGCTCACAGAGAGCCGGGTCGACTATATACCAGCTACGTTATACCTATACATCACAATATCTCCCCCTTGACTTTTCAGGCGTGCGCGTATAGTATACAGTATAGAGCTTTGGGTCGTTGCTTCTCTTGAACGCGATGGCTGCTTATATATCATCTATCGGGTAATTCTATACACACCCTGGTATATACATATACCTATATACATATACCATCTCGAGGCTTGCTAATACTCTACTCCTCGCATTCGTTTTGCATCCTCTCGTTCTTATAGTCTGTGAGGGTCTCTGTATACATATGGATTGTGGCTTTATGCATCAGGCTTCGTTAAAAAAAAGGGGCATGGGATTCTTGAAACTGCGGTCGATCCGGCGGCTTTGTCGATTTTGTAGATGCAAGTGTACGAAGAAAAAAATTAGTGCGGATGATGATTCTTGGCACTCTGTATATTAAGAGGGTGCGATAATTAGTTATGAGAGAGTTCAAAGGTCAATGACTTAGTTTGTTATGCAGAGGCTGCGCTTTTTTTATTACTGATGTAAATTAATTTATTTTAATTACATTTTTTTTTTAATTGAAAAAAAAATGATGATGCATCTGGTGTTATTAGAAATGGATATAAAACTAATATAAGAAACCCGACAAAGATATATTATCAGGAATCGATTGTCACGATGTTCCGCAGCGGTCGTAGCTCTGGTGCAAGTTGATTTTGTTGTAATTAGATACGTTTGACTTTTGTTCTCTTTCACAGAAGAGAAGTATCCTCTAAGAAACTTGGATAAATTATCGAACTTCGAGAAGAGTTAAAAGCAGCGCGACGGAATCTAAAACACGACTTGTCCTTAATAGCTTCTCTCTCGTTTAGTTTCCAAAGCTAGTAGCTTAATTGTAATAAAATGTTTGGATATCGAACGCATACAATTAAAACGTTGGTGACATACTTACTAATTTTTTTTATTTTTTATTTTTTTTTTTTGAAAAAAAACATAATTATAATACTTACTATAAAATTTTTTCCTTTCCATCCTTCTTATTTGCAGCATCCGTATACGTCTATACTATACATCCTCATCTCGTATATACTACTCCAATAACATCCGCGTTGTACCAACACACCCACACACATCTATTATCAACACTCGCGTATTTGCATCTCCTCTTTCTCTTCTTCAACCCCCTCTCCCTTCCCCAAATTAATCATTTACAGAGCGAGCGTTCCTTCCTTACTTCGCTCGTTCATTCGCGCTATTGTGTGTGCGCGATGTCACCAAGCTGTCGCATTAGCGCAGACAGGAGCCGATAAGACAAATGAACGCGTCTTTCTCTCTCATCTCGCGCGGGTGCCTATGGTGTGGCTTATTAGTCGACGTTAGTAGTAATCCGAAGCGAGATGAGCTACAGCTCCTCTATTCTAAGAGCCTATACTTCTCTCTCTCTCTAGTCTTCCTCTCTCTCTCTCGCTATCCGTACTCTCTTGTCAGCTCTTTCATCCGGTAGATTAGATTACCCGAATAGGAAAGTGACGACTTGCTTGACTCGCGGGATAAGTTATACGATGCTATTTTACTATGCGTAGATATAAGCTCAAGTATATGTCTATCCGGAGCTTTTTGTTTATATATTATTACACAAATTTAATTCAAAAACTATCAGGAGAAATGTAAAATTAGTCAAATTAAGTGAAAGCCTCAAGAGAAAAAGAAAAAGATTAATTAACCGAAATGGTTTTAATGACACTTTTCTGTAACCAGACAGTGGGGAATTAACTAACCGAAAGGCAAATCATCATAATCATCACCATCGTTAGCTACCCTCTGATAAAAAGCTCAAATTCTCATCTTCTCTTTCTCTCCCTTTTGATATTCATCGTACGACCTCAGGCAGGGCAAAGGATATAGCTTGCAGCATATCGCTGAAAGAGAGAGAAAAGGAAGGGTCCATCAGCATCCCCCTTAGATCGTTAGATATATATACATATACAGAAACGCGGGGGAGGGTTCGCGTGAGAAAAAAAAAGAGAATCGTACGTCCTCTCTCTCTATATCGCACGTTAAGATCCCCGAGGCCAAAGAAAACGTATTCATATAGCCAGAGGCTCTTTCTCTATTTCTTGCCTGTCCAGCAGCGATGGTTCTCTGTCGGTGTCGGAGGCCTGTCATCACACCCTTACACCCTATGGCTGCTATATGTACGTATTCTCTATGCCTTTCCTCAATATATCTCCATCTCACTTCTGTCTTTGTACACAGATCCAAACGAGGAGTATATATAGAGGCAGTAGCATCCCCTTATACTCTTTAGGAGTACTATATAGTAGTGGTAGTCTTCTCCAGAGTGATGTAACCATGGAGACGTCGCGTTTTCGCGCACCGAGGAAACGAACGCGAGCGAGCGAGCGACTCGCGGCTTGGTGTTACACATACCGACGAAAGCGAGAGAGAGTGAGTGAGTGAGTGAGTGAGAGAGTTACGGCTTAAATTTTCGATGCGCTTGGCACTTTGTAGAGTAGAAAAGGGGGGTGTGGGTGAGTGGAAGAGGTGCGAGTGACAGGGCAGGGATTTCACTGAAAAGCCGTCTACCAGCAGCAGCAGCTATACGGGGGAGACCGGAGATGCGGAGTTAATTAAAACTTCATATTTTAGCTAGCTGCTCTGCTCTGTGTGTATGTGTGTGTGTATGTGTACTGACATCCAACTCGTATAGTCTCTTTCTCTCTGTAGGTATATGTGTGTATGGCTGCATGCGCGATTTTCACAGCCTGATTAATTGTCACTTGCGGCTGACACGTGCTTTTGCAATGAATTTTTTTTTATTTTTTTTTTTTATTTTCGTGCTGCTAGAGATTGGTAAAGTTGGTGGAGTAGTGTATGGAAGTTCTTTTTCTAATTTATTGTGATGATTGTTTTAAAATTATTTTTTTATTTTGTTTGGATAATATATTTTCTGTGTTTGAATAAAAAACTCTGAATATTTATATTTTTTTAACCAACCGGATAATAAGAATGATGAAAAAAGAATAATATAAAAATTATTAAATCTCTTCTCTAAAGAACCCGTGTTTAAGATAAATCTGAGATCAGTAGTATAATCCTCGTCCACTACCTGTCCCTCGACGACATTTCGTCGCGTTTAAAAAAAAGTCTCTCCTGGTCTCAAATTGCCTTTAGTCTGCAGGAAAGCGTCTACGAATCTCAAAAACGAAATTTTTTTTCTTTCTCTCGTTCTGCAGACTAAAAATAATTGGGTGTAACGTGTCGATTTATGGAAATGAGACTTTTAAATGCATTGTATTGTGATGAAATTTTAAAATTAAATTTTACTTGATAAAGGATCTTTGATTAAAAATCTGTTATTAATATAAAAAAAAAAATTACTAAAAGTAAAAGCTATTATGAATATCATTATTTTCATGTGAAAAGTTAAAAAAGATCTTCTCATCAATCAGACAATAACAAGTACGAAGAAAATTTGCACTCGAAGCTGTCAATCTTTCAAAGTCGCCTCTGCCAAATAGCCAATCACTTTTCTGACAATCCGTAATGAGATCCTTCAGATAAATCTCGTGATTATCCATTATTAGCACAATCGAAGAACAAGAATTTCGACGAAAGCTTCAAATTAATTTGTACCATCGTTTTCAAGACTACAGCCACGTTTTGTCAGCTTGAAAACAGTCAAATTTATTTGATTGAAATTGAAATTGATATAATTTGATAGAGATTTTACGTAATTTGAAACATATGAAATATTTGATTGCAAAAACGAATAAAATAATTTTATAAAATTTTTAAATATTTCTCCATCACATACATAGAATAAAATTAAAAAAATAAAATTTCATAAATTCAATATTTTGCAATAGCAGTCATAGAGCGAGTAGAAGCCATCAGCAGGACTGCAACAGTCAAAGCATCGTTATACCGAATCGCAGAGTTCAATAAAATGCGCATTTGTAGTCATAGACTGTGTCACGAACGCAATTAGTGAATGATTCGACAATTGAGAGAGTATATATAAACGAGAGAAAGAGAGAAAGGAACAAGCGAGTCCAGTGTAGAGATAGTCCTTGAATGTAACGGCAAAGAGCACTTGAGTGAGAGAGAGAGCCCCTCCTCACTACTCTCACTTGTAGAGACTCTCTTGCCGAAACGACTGCATTTTGATTTCCGTCTGTCCCTCTTCAGATCCTACTCTCTCTCTCTCTCTCTCTTACTCGAGCACGACATTCTCTCTATCTCTCTCTCTCTTTTTTTTATAATATATAAAACTGGTGAACGAGCAGAGAAAGACCATCGTGTTAAAAGTCGTCACATTGCTGTGTGTGTGTGTGTGTGTGTGTGTGTGTGTGTGTGTATGTATGTGCAGATTTTAACAACTGAAATTTTTCTCGCATTACGTTTTTTTTTTTTATACATACGTACGTATATACTCAGAGAACAGAGAATTTAAAAGTTAAAAAAAAGGCATTTTTCGTTAGTAAACGCGCAATTCTGAAGTGCAAACGACGAACAATCTGGAGATGTCACGTAGCTTTTGCTGCGTTAGATATTTTTTAAAAAAAATTTATAAAAAGTCGCGTCCAGCTATATGCATTCGAAAAAGGAGTCGTATTCTGAAAAGAGAGAAAAATTTCTGAGCACAAATGAGAACGATGTCTTACACACACATTTATATTGGTATACACATATAATACCATTAGCGTAGAATGGCACACGTTGGGAAAATCGTCAGAAGTGTATAATATGTAAGTAAAAGGACTCCCTATTAAAGTAACACCTTTCGTAGCCTGAGACCCCTATTGTAATATAGGAGGCATTATTGTGGCGCTGGTATAAGTATATATATATACGCATTATGATTTTTCATTGTCGGCATCAGCCTCTCTCTCTCTCTTTCTCCCTACTCTTGCGATAAACGTATTCTTTCGTCTCTTTCTTACGTTACTATAGAAGTTTGCATGAGTTAAAAAGAGAAAACAGGAACGAAGCAGTAGTTCTCCACCCAGGCTTGTGAGCACCTGGCGGAGGTGTTACGTTGCCGCCATTTTCCATTATGAGGATAATTTGATACGTATCGCAGGCTATACAACTACGACGATGTCGACGAGACGGTAGGGTCTTTTGTGGGCTTTGCCTGTGGTCGCGCTTATAATATACCATCATCTTGGTAAGGATCTCTATATATATTGTACTCTAAACGGCGCTGAATTTCGCGTTTGCTTATAATATACGCTTGTATCCTTCTCTCTTACGTTTGTATGTATGTTATATTATGTACATACCTTGTCACACACCGTGGGAGCTGTTATAAGGATCTTGGCTGTTTATATACGTGAGTTGTTGTATGGCTTGCTGAATTGTGTTGAAATTTATAGTTGCTTACCTGCACAGAAATAAAGAAAATAACGGAAAATTAGAGAGTTCTGATATACATTATTTTTATTATTATTATTATAAATGTAAATTATTTTAAAGTTGAAAATTTTTAAATTTTATAAAAGTTTTAAAAAATGCACTTTTGCACATCATCGTTTCATCCCCTATTAAAAAATGCAGTTTTGCATGGGCGCTGCCATCTTGAAATATCGAAAGTCGACCTCGATCTCGAAACAGGTACCTCTCAAAACTAAACTTACTATCTCGATATCATCATCATATTCAAAATATTCATGTAACGTGATATAGCGTAAAAAATTATTGCATGTCAAGGTGATAGCGGTTGTTGGTGTATTAAAAAAAAAATTTTTTTTTAAAAAGTAATAAAAAGTGGAGAGGATATTGAGTGTGGTGTGCGTTTGTTAAAAAAGTGAAGAATTGAAGATTGAATAAAAGGAGAAGATATATCATTTGGTTTTGTGTTGTTAGTGTGTTTG
>JAPYZE010000052.1:0-99908 GCA_030522805.1 Leptomastidea abnormis
CCTCCCGTACCAGGTCAAAAATATTTTTTCATCGTGAGAACCTCAAAATCTCTACCAAAGATGGCATTTTGAGGTTAGAATGATGAAAAATTTTTTTTTCAGATAAAAGTATTAGTGCAAAAATTGAACCTGTACGCGACACTAATTATGGCTGGACTATTAATATGAATGTTGTTTATCAAGAACCGTGTGTCGTAAGTAATAACAGTTTTAAAATTATTAAAATTAATTTCCAAAGTCATTATAGTTAGTATTTTATTTTTTTTATAATTTTCAGCGTTACCATTTAGCTGATGGTACCCAGTGGTACCCATATATTATTACGAAGAAGGACTGCATTAAAATTTTTGTCCAAATCTACTCATTTAAATCAAAAGAATTAAATTTTGGTTTTAATTTAATAGGTCGCGGATTTAGAATAATTTTTTCCAAAGAAAAAATATTTAAAGTTCAACAAAGTAAGAGAATATGGATTGCAGATGTAAAGAAATGTGACATTCCATTTCAATCCATAACTATTGGTTTTAAACTGGAAGATTTGAATGAACATATTAGTAAAGAATTGAAATTACCAAAATGGTATTTAAACAAAAACAAAACTAACAATTAAAACAAAAAACTTGTTTTATATGACATTATTTAAGAATAAAATAATTACAGTAAAGTTTGTTTTTTATTTAACCTTTTATTATAATAAATAATCTTAAATTACAAATTTAAAAAAAAAAATCTATAAAAACTGAAAAATAAAAAAGTTTTATTTATTGATATCTAATAGAAAAAAGAAGTATTTATGTCACCTTAATAATGTTGTTTTGGGATAATTAGCTCATGTAATTTATTTGATCATGTTTGTAATAAAAAGATAGTTTTTAGTAAAAAAAAAAAAAACCAAAGAATGATTTTAATTAAAAGATAACAAAAAAAAAATAGATTTTTCAGCTAGTCAAATTTTTTAAAACTGTATGAGTGGAAGTAGATAATTTTAAATTAAATTAATCAAAATATCAAGCAAACCATCAGGAATGTTACAAGTATTTTACAAAATTTTTATACAAATTACAGACTTTATTAAAATCATAAATTTAGGTACAAATGAATTGATTTATAGTAAACTTAACTATATTAAAACAATACAAAACATTTAATTCTCTTAAATAAAAAAATATTCTTACTACAAAAAATTTATCAGTAAATTACAATATCGTAATTTGCATATATAATGAGATTATAAATAAAATATAATTTCTAATGTTATAAATAGTATCATGTACATAATCGTTGTTACATTAAAAATACTATCTCATACACGTGTTACAATCTGCATTTGCGTATTATAACTAACATTGTAACTAATTTTACATAAAAAGTACACTCTTACATTTTCATAAGTCTTACAAAAGGCATCATTGATAATTTAATCAAAATTAGTGAATAATATCAAAAACCTTAGGCAAAGAATAAGTACAGTCTATATTGCAAATATGAGAGTAATTATTTTAAGTCTTACAAAAATTATACAAAAGTATAAGTTAAGCAGTGTAAAATGCAAACCACTCATTTACGATATATATTACTTAAAACACTTGTTGCGCAACACTCTTTACTTTCTCTAACAGAGTAATATAAACAATATTTTTTAATTATGTATACTTTTTGTAGTTAAAAATATTGACTAGTTAATGTATAAAATTACTCTCTATAAAACAAATAACTTAAAAAAATTATAGTATAGTATAGATTTAATAAGATAATTAATTTTGAATCTATTTACAAAACTGGAAACTTTATCTATCGAGATCAAATTCTAGTTTAAATCGACGGCATTTCTACAGCTATTACCTACTTACATTTATTTATTTATTTATTTATTTATTCAATACAATACAACGTCATGGTTGTTTTACGCTCAATTTCTATAATTTACAGTAATAATAAATAATGTTTAAAATGAATAATGCTAATTTAATGAGTACAAAACTGTAATATTTAAAAATTCGTTAAAACCAATGTTTTTATCATTGAAAAAAGTTACTATCTATATATTAGCTGTAGATTTAGTAATGTGAAATACTATTATTATATATTTCTTATATGATCAATATAAGTATGTAGAATTTTAACATTTTCATTAAATACTTTCTCAGATTGTCTCATATAATAAAATTTTTTTAATTGTTCAACATAATCTTTGTGTTGCACTAATTAACTTATAATCAATAAAGAACTTGCAATTTCTCTTAGTAAAAATGAAGAAATTTTACAAATAAATTAATTCTAAGTGTTAAGCTGCATCATCAACATAAAATTTCAATTTATCTTTAAATAATTATAATTAAAAATAGTAATATGAATAAGAAATAATTTTTATGCCAAGTACGATTAGATAATTTTTTTATGCTTTTACTAATTAAAATACTGGTTTCAAAAAGATTTAAAAATGGCAGTATGATGTTTTTTAAAGATTTAAAAATTGAAAATATTTCTTAAAATATTGCTGCCAAGTATTTGGCAGAAAATCAGTGCAATTTTTTAAAAATATTTCGTTTTAAATTCATTATTCAGTTTTTACAAAAATTAGATATAAAAACTTTAAAAAATCAAGTGTTAAAATGGAATCTTATTAGATATTGATTTATATTAACTCAATGTGCCAATTACCTTACAGTTGAATTTTCAAATACTTTTTTATAACTACATGTTGATAATTTTTACCAAAGGCCTTTGTTTCAACAAGTCTGACCTGATTCAGCCTTCATATCGGCGTGCTTTGATTAGCTTTTTCTCCAAACCTAATGATCCATTCGATGTGACAAATTGTTGGTAAACTTCGCATATTATTACAAATACGCGTTGCCAACGGTACTTTCCGCAATTCTTGAGCAATTCGGTTTAATGTTTTTCCTTTTGTCTCAGGATAAATTAAAAATACATATAATATGGCAATAAGGCACATAAAACTATAAAATAAATATGTGCCTGCTAAAGTCATAGCCCCTAAAAAATAAAATTAATATTATTTTACACCGTATATGTGACGGCTAAAAGTAAAAAATATTTCATTTAAAACTTACGTGTCATTTGTCCTATAGACTCAGAAAGTAATATATGAACAATCCATAAAACAATTACAGAAAAACCAACACATCTTCCTCTAATAGCTGCCGGAAAAACTTCACTGAGAGTCAATAAAGGAACAGGTCCAAGACCCAAAGCATGAGCTGATTCATATACAAGTAACGTTATAACTGCTAAAATTTTTAAACCTCCTGATAGCCCATCGGTTGTAATGATATTTTGAGCCTAACAATAATTAAAAAATATTAACTTTTTTTCTATTTTAACAGAAAAAGTTATATTTATTGATTAATTTAAAGCGTTACCTCGCAAGAAGATTTAACCTGTGTCCACGTTTCAGTATTAGGTGCAGTGATAGCCAATGGAGTAGGTAAGAGTGGATAGGGTGGCGGTGCTCCAGTTGGCGATACCGATTTCATCCTATACAAGAATTCATTGCTGTTAAAGCTACTGGTTGTAGTAGCAACATTGCAGGGCTCGTTCGGAAAGTTTAATAATTCATCCCCTCGATCAAGCGTAGCCAGCAATGACAACAGCGATACTGCAGTCATACAAATCGTTGCCGAAGTTATAAGAGCCGTTCTACGGCCGCAACGTTCAACAACTATTAGACAAAGCAGCGTACTGAAGACTCGTACGATACCAAGAGCTATCATTGACGTGACTTTTGCGATATCTATAAAAAGTAGAAATACAATAATTAAATATTAGATACTTACAATAAATAAAAAATCATTAAAAATACTAACTGGAACATATCCCCAGAAGTGCAAACAATCTCGGAGCATAGTACAAGACCTGTTGTCTCCCAGTACCTTGTCTCAGTGCAAGCATGATCATCATAACAATAAGCGTCTCGAATACGTAACACCAGGAATTTTTAACTGGAACCCGCGGCACATTAGCTACCCTTTTCAGCAGCATAAAAGATGGTGATCGCTGCAGGAATATAATAGTGATGATGCAGGTGAGAAGAGCTGGAGCCGAGGTGAGTCCAACGATAAAACGCCATTGATGATCTTGGTTCTTGACAGTCGCTGCAATTACGGCGAAGAGTAAACCGGCAGCAGAGCCGACCTGGTGAAGCGTTATGTTACAGCCTCTTCTATTCGCATTGGATATCTCGGCCATGTAAATACAATGAGCCATTGCAGACAAGGTTCCAGCGTAGCCGCTGATTATTCGCGCTACCAGGAACAACACGTAGTGGTTCGCCAGTGCTGAGAGCATAGCTCCAAAGGTCAAGAATATCAATGAGAATATCATGGTGCAACGTCTGCCGCAGGTGTCAATGAATATACCTGCATAGTAATAAAATAAATAATACATTAATAAAATGCACAATTCCAATATTACTCAAATTTTTTATTTTTGGAGCAACACTCGTCGGCTACTCTGAATAGCATAAGTTCATATAATAAAAATTGAACTTACCACCAAAAGCAGCAGCAATAAGACATCCAACGAACCAAACATTAACAATCATATTTTCCTCGGTGCAATCAAGAGTAAAATCCTTTTTAACGAGGGGCGCGATCTGTCTGCCGACGCCCATGTCATAGCCGAAGGCGAGTCCAGCCGCAGCAGCAACGAAGGACACGAGGACGCTCCGATTTTCAGATGTAAGTGGCGTTAAACTTTCCGTGTGTCTTGGTATTGGCTTACGCAGCTTCCTCGCGGGTATGTATTCGTATCCCTTAGCCGCCGCGGCAACTGCAGCTGCGGATGCGGCGGAAGACGAGGATGGCCCGTTGGATCTGCTGCTGGACGATACTACGCATTCCGAGGCAGTTGGTTCACTGCTGCTAGTAGCTGCACCACGACTTGCACTTTTTAACAGGATCGTCGTATCCTCGTCCTCCGACATGTTTGCTGTTTTGCTATTGTTGAAGCAAGATGCAGAACCAGGATCTTCTTTATTTTACTCCTCGACTCCGGGTTTTTGTTTTTAGACTAGGCCCGGCGCGGCTTGTTTACGTGCTGCGGCGCGGGCCTCCGCAACTACGCGGCAAAGAGGAGAGAGAAAATCAACAAAGCCCAGCTGGCTATCTACTCTCTCGCGTTTATAGTTTACTTGTTCACTCCACCTTCTATACTGCAGTGCTTATACCTTGATGCGACTGCAGCTCACTGCTCCTCCTCCTCCTGCTCCTCCTTTTGCGCGTTGTCCAGCCAAACCAGTGAGAGGGAGAAATATATATCCCTTGGATGGCAGGTGCGTAACTCTCCTCCTCCTCCTCCGCCCTGCCGCGCTTCTTCGATTTCTTTTGATCCTTCCGTGAGTTGTAGCTATACACTAATCTTCTGCGTGCTGCTGCGCTGCTGAGAAATAATTGATGCTGCCGCTGCTATACAGGCATCGCTGTATGTGTGTATATATGTATGTATGTATTTGTGAGCAAGGCGGCAAAGTTAAAAGGGAAGCGGAGAGAAGAAAGAGAAAGAGAGAGAGAGAGTAAGAGCCTTTTTTAGAGTTTGCTATATTATGTGCGCGAGCGCGCGCGGGCTGCAAGGCACACACACTTAGATACACCTACACACACTCTCAAGATGATGATGATGGACCAGTGCACGATGGAACTACCTTAGAAAACACACGATCGTGCTGCTCATGGGGGTGGACGGATGGTACGTGAAACTAAAATTAACGCGGGATGTTACGAGAGAAGAGCTGCTATACCATGCATGGTTGTCGACCTTTATTTTTTTTTTTTTTTTTAAGCGTAGGTGTATATGATTTTAATTGATTTTTAAGGACTAATAAAATATGTTACAAGTTCAACGTTTATGTAAAAACATTTATTTTTTTTTTATGTATTAACATTTCTTACATTTTCTTTTTCTTTTTTCTTTTTTTTTTTCAATTAATAATTACATTATGATTTGTGTTTTTTTTTTTATATATTTCTTTTTATACAAAGTATATGTCAGATAGACAGTGAAGGTGCATTCGATTTTAATTTTCTTTTTTTTTCTTATTTGCCCTGCAAGTGCAGTTTAGAACTGTTGTTCTATAAACAATAAAATTTTTTATTATTTTTGCAATTTTTTTAAAAACAATATATAAATATTGGACAATTCTTTATTGTTCAATACACTTTACATGTCTATTTGAAATTCGCATAATAATTTAACGATCATTTTTTACGAGCTGCATCATTTTTCAACTGTCTTACAGTATTTTCTTTTATTTTTTTTTCTTCTAAATTTGATCACATTTAAACATCGCACTAGAACGCGACTGCCATTATCAAGGCAAGCCTTATTTCTTTAATATCAAACTGAACGTGTTTGTGTTATTAGGAATAAATGACATTTTTTAGCAATTTTATATAGCACAATTTGAATTTTCTCTTTTTGACCCAAAATTATTTGACTGACTGCATAGCATTAAAACTTATTTATAGTTTCCTTTATGAAACGTTTTAAAATCAATGTCACTTATTAGGTAGCACATATTTTCATTTTGTTGTTTCCTTGCAAGTGTTAAAAATTTGATTATAAGTTATTGGTATATCAGAGTAAAATGGCAGAATTGAAAAAGTCAATAGAACATTATGATTCTTGTATTATTTGTACAAAAGAAAAAGAAGGAATAACAAGGTGATGAAAATGAAGAAGGAGGAAACTAAATCTCTCTTCTATTTAACAATGCTATTAACGACAAAAAGGGAATAACACATTAGTAAACGCTCGTGAAAAATAGAAGAACATAATAATTAGGAAGAAATAAGGATCAGCTCAGTCGAGTCTTTAACAAAGGAGCCGCAACCCTTTCGCCCCTTAAAAGTACTCACTTAAACAATTCCCCCCAATTCGACAACGAAAAACTGTCTTTGATCGCAAGTCTAATTTTTCCATTATACTGGCACAATATCAGCGACGAAGGCGTCGAGCAGCTGATGCAGCAGTGGCACAGAAGCGACGAGGCTGGCAGTTTCATCTGAGCCAGAGCTTCAGTCTGAGCGCGTCGACACCATTTAGATAATAACGAAACAACCGCTTATCGCGGACAAAACCAAGATTCTCGTACAGCCGTAGCGCCGGATGATTTGTAATTTCGGTCTCGAGCACTACCTCATCCGCCTCGTCCTCGATCATCGCCTGGATTGCTCGTCTGACAAGGTTCGAGCCGATTTTGCGCTTGCGGTACTTCACGTCCACGGCCAGCATGGCAATGTAGCCTCGCTTTGTCACCTTTCTATGCAGATCCAACTTGCAGACAATAGCACCAATACATTCCTTACCATCCATAGCCTGAAAAAATATAAAAATTAATTAAAATTTATTTTCTTTTTAAATACAACACATAAATAATCTACTTAAAACTTTTTTAAAAAATTATCTTGAATTTTTAAAAATTACTTTATATTCTATGCTTGAAATTTAAAGGTTAAGAGCTAAGGTTATTCAAAACTTATATTTCAGTTAAATTAATTATTTAACTTGTCATTCAAAACTGTTACTATAAATAATTGAATTTACATGCTAGATGTGACTGGCATTTTATCTTACCAAAAAACACAATTTTGGCCAATTGTGAATAAAATATCTATAGGTGTATATCGAATAAGGTTCACTTAAGTCCTTTTGAATTAATTTCACAATATCAGGCATCTGTAATTCATTTGTGTAACTAACGTAATCTATTCCACTGTCCGCACTTGTCTGTGAAGTCCCCTCTTGCTTATCTAAAAATATAGATTAATGTTAAGCGAACCAAGGAAAAAAAGTAACATATACAATGATTGTATTTCACCAGCAGACAAATCAACCTACTCACCTGATTGATTATTATGACTAGTTTCAACATGTTTGGGGTGAAGGCAGGCAGTCTCAGCTTCATCCTCTGGTGACTCGCAAGTACCATTCATCTGCTGGTGGCAGGTGCCATTGGTCTGCTTGGTTTCAGCCTCGTCGCTGGCCGGAGTCGTGGTTACGTTTAGGCTAAGTTTGGCCTTGATGTCACTAGCAAGCTCAGCATCTTGCTGCTGCTGAAAGCTAGCCAGCTCCTGCTTGACTTTGACCTTGGCAAGTACAGGACAAGCGATCGTCTCATGGTCACTCGGTCCGCTGGGCCGAGGGGCCTCCTCGGCCGAGCTCATCGTGACCCAGCAATCGGTCCCAACACGCTGGAGTAAATTCCAGTGCTGCGTCAGCGGGCCTGAGTCGAACTCGCCCGCGGTTGCTGCGATGGAGCAGGAAATCGCGCGTGAGTTGCCGCCGAGCAACCCGGAACCCGGACTTGCATTTAAAGTCCAAAAAGTTCAGCACTGTAATGATGACTCGATATATCAAGCTACTTATATCTCGAATGAACTGCTGCTTTCTATACTGCTGTATGCTGTTGCTCTATTTATCTGTTGCTGCGCTGTACTGCTGCTGCTAAGGGGCTACTGCTAGCTTATTCTCATATGGCTGCTGCTGTTGCTGCATGCTGTTGAGGGGGTCGTCGTCTCTCTCAGCTGGTGCACCCACTATATGCTAATATCCCGAGCGCGAGCAGATGCATGAACAATACCTACTCAAGAGAGACGCGAACCGTTGGACAGCCAACACCATATTGGATTTTCCACACTCTCGCGCGGCCGCACACGCGAGAGACTCACACTCCCCCTCTTCCCACCCGCTCTCTATATCTTTTTTTTTTTTTTATTTCACGAAGTTCGCTATCTGTGCGCGCTTCTCTCTGATGCGTCCTTGCCTCCCCCGCCGCCTTACGCGCGCGCTAAACTTTCGATTTTTATTTTAATTTTCTTTCTTTTATCGCGATTTTTTTTCTTTTTATTGATTTTTTATACTAATTGGATTTTTAAGATGGTTATATAGCTAATCAAGAGAGATTGCTGTTATCTGAATGTTAATGTATTTTTTTAAAATGATGCAATGATGCAATGATTTTTTTTTCTTTTATAATTATGATGTTTTAATTTTATAGCAAGAAATAATGAATTGAAATTATTTCGTCTTTTATCAGTTTTAAAATAAAAAATATGACGAATGAATTTTCATTTGAGAATTGGAACAGAGAGAAAATTGTAACAATGTCACGTGGTCTGTTTGTTGTTGTGGGTGGTGTATGTACTGCATCTTAACCTACAAGCTTTTTAACACGTTGTGATTTTTACTGTGTTTTTTTCTCGATTGATTACATTTATTTTAGAAAATGCATTTCATCAGTTTTTATTATAAAGAATATCAAGTTAAGTTAGTGTTAAGGAACTGAAAGATAAGATCTTAAAAAAATAGGCATCATACTTATGGTTCTTTGATTTACAACTTGAGAGGAAAACATCCAAAGTGACGTTCCCAGCTTTTTACGCGAACAGGTAAATTGATATTGTTATCGTAAATTTTCTTTATAATATAATGAGCGCATTTCATTTCTTTTATTATTTGAGATTAAAGCATAAAAAAATATTTTTTTATATAGAAAGTTATTTACAAAAATTATTAATTTTTTAATTAAAAAGTAATTAGACGAAAATATTTGATAATGAATAATTTAATGACAATAATGAATTTAATGCTTTTGTTATATAATTAACTTATTTTTCATATGTATTATCATTGGTAAATATAAGATTTTTTTTATTAAACTAAAGCTTTGTAACTTGAGAAATAAATTAAATTCACAATTAAAATTGTAAATTAATTTAAAAAAAATATTAATATTAAATTTAAATAGTATTTTATCAAAAATAAATAATTTCAAAATTTTAGTCAAATATTTAAAGCTTCCAAATTAGTTTTTCAATAAAATAAATAAAAATTTGAATGTGTGATACAAAGATAAATATAACTTTTTTGTAAGATTCTAAAAAAAGTTTCTGCAGGCATTTATAGTTTTGCAGTCACATTCAAATAAAAAGATTTTGGCTCTCCTGTGACTTCTTTATCTATTTTTAAACTGAGGTTGTGCAAGTGTCCATGCATATTTTGATTAGTTTAAATTTTGCTTGAATGTCAAGCTCATTGGTTGTGGTACTGTAGAGAGATTCAAACCTTACCTCTTGTAAAGTGGTTCAAATTACAAATACTCTTTAACATTTATTGTTTATTTTATTATTATTTTTTTTTTTTTACTAAAACTGAATGAATTAAAAGTTTTTTTAGTATTTTAATGTGTGTCAGAATTAATGTAACTAATTGTCTAAAAGTGTAAAAAATGTGATTTTTATTTAATTTTTATAAAATAGTTTATAGTATACAATCAGGGTAAGTATTATTCATTATTAAAAGCAAAAAGGATCTGTAATAAATTCTGTAATAAAATAAAAAATGTAAAATAAGCAATAAATATTTCACAAAAACTTTATTATTTATTTAACATTTCACAACATTTCATTTTTTAAAATAAAAAATCCAAATATTTTTGATATTTATTCTTGATTTTGTTTCAGAATGTCTTTTCCATCCAAAGAAGATAGAACAGCTTGCTGGAAAAATAGAGATGAATACTGGAATTGTCTTGACGATAAAAAGTCAGAAGACCTCTGCACAGAATTCAGAAAACAGTATGAAAAGTTTTGTCCAGCACAGTGGGTAAGAAATCAAACAATATGCTAATATCATTTTGTATTAAATTTTAATTTAATTATTTCATTGTTTATTTTTACCAGACTATTAAATTATTTATATAATTTTAGGTAAAGCATTTTGATAGAAAGCGAGAATATTTGATATTTAAGGATCGGTTAGAAAAAGAGGGGTATGTTCCAGAATTTCCAAAGAAGGAAACTCAGTGATACCACACTAATTTAAGTTTCTTGTTATTAATGCTGTTGATTATATTCATTTACCTAATAAATAGTCATTCTAATAAAAAGCTTAAGGAATAAATCTGCATCTTTTTTAATACCTTGCTCCTATCATAATAACGATAATCTCAATATGTTAGAAAATAATATTTTCCCTCTATACATAAGGTGAGTAATAAGTTTATGAAAAACTAATTTGAAAGCTCTTGGTTTAAATTTATAAAAGCTTTTGCTAATTACTACATGAATATTTAATACATTCATTATTAATTTTTTTTTATCATTTACATTATTTAACTTAAAAAAAAAACTTGTTGCTTTAAAAACTATATTTTAACAGTAATTTTTATACTTTACAGAACATTTAGAGAAACTGAAAATACAGTTCCAAGTTCTTCGGACTTGTCTCCTCGAAGACGATCTTACCATACATTTCCATCTCCAAAACCTAGTACTTTGGAGTGAAAGTACATCTAAAATATTTCTATAATGATTTTTAAGAATTCAATTTTTTTTTAATAATACACAGGTAAAGAATCAAGATATTATTTATATCAAAAAATATTCTTGATGTTTATTAGATCTTATTTACAGATTATTTCATAAGAAATAAAAGATGGAACCTGTTCATTTACCTTTGAAAGCCAAGGCAGTAAATAATTCTGTGGTAAAAAAGGATATAACATTATTAGACACCAAAAATATTGTGATAAATTTGGAGTTTCTTAGAGTTAGTAATTTATTAATATTTTAATTCACAAATTATTTATTTTTATATATATATATATGTACAATTTTATGAAGTAATAAAATGCCTGAATCCTATTAAATAATTGAATATTGAAGTAATATTTTTTTTTAATGAAACCTTTGCTGATCAAATAGAAATAGTTTTATTATTTCGTATTCTCTATTGCATAAAGAAAAAATTAATTATTCAAATCAGACTGTTTTTAGTAAAGCAGCAAATAAAGTCGAGATTATTTTTTAATTTGCCCTTATAATAAAAAAATATCAAACGATAAAAAAAAATAAAAAATTTTCACGCTATTTATAAATTTTTATAATTTTAGAAAATAATCGGAGTATCGTCGGGCAAGAGTATCGAAATCATTAAAGACGAATCATCGGAATGGTCCAGCGTTTTAATCGAATTACTGCAGCTGCTATGCAGTAACGAGGAGAAAAGCAACGAGATCGTCCTGTTAGCTTCACACGCCTACATCTCATTACGTCGCTGTTTACTTCATCCAGATGATTTCGAGGCCTTGGCAATCAACCATCTAGATCTAAGCTCCAACGAAATAATTGATTTCAAAAGCATTTTCTTAGTATACGACATAGCATTATTCAAATTAATAATTTGTCACGGTTTACTACAACTTGGACCGAACCAGTTATGCTCCATCAAACTTTACCATCAGATCTTTTCGATCCTGGAACCAGAGTGTCTGCGCTACACTCGTCACACCTATTTCAGCTACAAACTTTTACAAACCTGGATGCTGCGCTCGAGACAAGTTAATCTCTGGTCCCAGCCTACAGTACTCGAGTCTCGGGTCGAGTCGATAATATTCGCCAACTGGAACAACGCAATCTGCAAGTCTGGTGTGGTCGCATTATTTGGAGCTTATCTCGAGGCTTTGAAAGAATGGCATACCGATCTTTTGGCTTATTTATTTCTCAGCTGTGTCGAACGAGTGTCCTGGTGCCACGTGAGCAAGTACACGATCCTCGCCGAAATCTGTGCGGCTATGGATGATGATCTTGAACTACCGACTAAACCTGAATTCGTCTCTAATTTATTCAACAGCCTCACCATAAGCCATTTATGCAACGCGAGTACCAAACTCTATATCGTTATCAGTAACAAGCTTTCCGCGGACGCGTGGAAAGTAGCATTTGGTTCACATATTAGAGATTACGTCGACACTTGGGAAGCAGAGTGAGTAATCTAATTTAATTTCTATGTAATAAAATTATTTTGATTACAAATCAATAAAAAAAAAAATAATAAAAAATTGATTTCAGAAAACAATACAACGCTCTACAGATTTTATGCAAATGCTGGCTAGAACCAACGATAAAGCAACACCGAGAACTTTTACCATTCTTGCTGGAGTGTAAAGCTTCCAAATTGGAAGAAGAAGATGCTGTTCTTGTATCAAGTCCATTATACCGATCACATATGCTACGCGTAGCTCGTAAACATGGAATAAATTCATCGGGTACCAATCCTCCAGAGGAGCTCAACCTTTTAGATCACGAGAACGACCTGGTACGATTAAATGGTTTCGCAGCGATTTGTCATGGATTAGCAGGAAGCCAAGCAGTTGAATGTGAAGAGAAATCTCTTGAAGCCTGGTTGCAAGGAGCTCGGCGCTTTCTGTATCTCAATGCTACCACTTCGTCTCCAAGATTACGCGAAGGTGCAATTGGTTACTTTAGATTGCTCCTTGTGGGGCTATTGCGAAGGGCCGAAGGTTCAAATAGCAAACTTTTAATATCATTTATTCCTTGGCTACGAGAATTTCTGCTGGATTGCTTTGAACCTGGAGCTTGCTATCAAAGGAAGATTTTTGGACTCCAGATCTGCAGCGTCGTGCTCCGTTTTTTTGATCCTAAGCCGGAGCTGGATGACGAACGTGGACTGCGCGAACCTCATCTTCGAGAGGCTCGTAAATATACGTCGACCTTCTGTAAGATAATTGAGCAAGAGCAGCTTAACTGGAAAATTGCAGATAAGCACAGCCTCGTTTTACTTCTCAAGCTAGTTCTCGATCCTGCTTCAGATGTTAGGGAGAGTTCGACAGCTATTATTCTTGAATTTTTTGAACCTGATCTACTTAATGCTGCAGAAAAAATTGTGAGTACCTAGACTTTTCTTAAAATTTTAAATAGTATTTTTCAAAACTTTTTAATTCTATTTTCTAGGTCCTCTTTATAACAGCTCTAAACAAATGTAATTCCTGCAAGTTCTTTGAAACCGAAAGTGGAGCTTATCTCTTTAAAATTCTGACCAAATGGTTTCCATTAAGTGCAGCAAATAAAGCACGCCTAAAATCAGAGTCAGCTTGCAAGCTTGGAAATTCAATAGATGATGTACAGACGTATGCGAGGTTCTTGCTGAGAGAAGCTACTCAACAGTTGGCTTTGGCAAAAAAAGATATTCTGAAGGCAGCAACACAGAATACTCCGTTTTATGGGGCTGTCAGTGCACTACTTGTTATAGCGTTTGATGATGGACCTGAACGACATCTTACGAATTCTGGATTTCTCGAGGAGGTCATTAATGTGGCTGAGGGCGCAATGAATTTTTTTCTGAATGCCTTATCGTCAAAATCAACAAATTTTGGTAATTTATATTTTTTAATAATAAAAAGTAATTTTTAAAATTGAAAATTGCAAATTTAAAATAATCGTTTTAAAAATTTTTAGAATATTCATCGTCATTTGAAGAGATGAGCTTGGCTATTGATGAAGCGATTAAGAGCAGTGAAATTGATTACGAGTTCGACGAGCTTGTATTGTCACCTGCTCAACAATCAATACTTACTTGTATTTGGAGATCTCTGAAGGTAAAATAATAATATTTATAATTTAAAATAAAAAAAAATTTAAACATAAGTAATTTTTTTTTCATGTTTAGGTTTTATGCGAATTAGCTGTGGCAATAGCAAAAAGCGAATACGCGACAGACTCAATGATTCGGCGAGCAAGTGATTTAATCGTAACAGTTTCTTTGAAATGTAGACATAAAGGTGCCATTGAATCAGCAGGAGTGGCAATTGGCAATTTAACAAGGTACTTAACATAATTAAAAAAATAAAATATTAAAAATATATTTACTTACTTATCGATGATCAACCCAGGCACTTATGCAAGAGGCGAAAAAACGTATCCCTACTAGAAAACCATCTGAAGCGCCTACTAAGCAGCGAATTCGTAGCCGGATACAATCTAACCCGTCGAGGAGCTGGCTTGACTATCTTATTCCATAGACTAGTTGCAAGCGACGTACGTCCAGACCGTCCATTTCTACATCTAGCAGTGACCTCATTGACTCGCTCGCTAAATCAACCTCCAGTAGCATCCGAACTCGAGGTGGCAGATCGTTATGACGACCCAAGAGCAACACGACTCCATTTCTTGCGCAGCCTGGTTGCGGATAAGCAGCTTGCAGCCCAGCTTAGTCCTTATCTCGAGCAGATCTGTCTCGTTTGTTTTGAACATATACCATCGCCAATCTTTACCGTACGGTAAGAAAATTAACCATACAATGACAAGTCTTTAATGCAGAAATAATAATTCTGTTATCTCTTTTTACAGAAACGCGAGCTTTCAGCTCTTTGGAGCAATCGTTTGTAGACTAGTGGGTCAGAACACAGGAGCTCGAAATGTGGATTTTGGCTACGGACATTCGATCAACTACGTCGTCAGTCACTTTCCCCAGCTAGCCGCTCATCTATTATTGAGCTTGCAAGCTGGTTGTCAAGAGGAGAATCAACAAAGCGGCACAAATGTCATTCATATCTTGTCCTTGCTTTCAAAAATGTTCTTCGCAGGCTGCGAGCTTGTCGACGGTCCAGTATCCATTTACGTCGAGCGGATACGGACCTGTCTGCGATTCTACCTTGGCAGTCCGGTGGCTCACGTACGTAATCTCGCGGCCAAAACTCTTACAGCGAGCATCGGCCTAACTGATATCGAAAAGCAATTAATCGAGTTTGAAGATGAGGTACGTGCTGCAGCTTCGGCTGGAAAGCTAAATCTTTTAAACGGTTGTCTGCTCACTTTGGAAAGATTACACGAGCGACTGGATGAAGAGCAACAGAGTATGCGGGTCCAGCACGCGAAAAGTCGCTCGCCAAGCGAGGTGCGACGGAATCTCGAAAGTCGCGCTAAGACTGAGGAGCTTTGGCAGTTTTGGCAGCGTCGCTGTTCTCTCGTTGAGCCTCGTAAGCTTTGCTACGCTATCGAAGCTCAACTTCTCAGGCTATCAAAGCAATTTCGTATCACACTATGTGAAGATATTCGCAATCCTGAGTCAAGCTCAGGACTAGAGCTTAATCCCCGTCATCGTACCAGGCCGGGTTTTTTTGATTTTGTCGATGAATTGTCCCAACTACTTGCCTCTCGTGTGCCTCACGATGAGGAGTCAGCTGCGGCTCGGACAGCTCTGGCAGTACCTTGCCTTGATCTTGGCCTTGGATTTCTTAAACATGCATCTCGTCATAGCCGAGGTTTGCTGCTTGCCAGCATCGATTTTGCTCTAGATAATTTAGAGACTACTCATCCGCTATTACTCGAAGAGGTAGCTAGTTATGCGATAGAGTGCCTCGGACCTGTTTTAAGTGCCAAACCACTGCTTGAACTCCAGCCTGTGGAGCTGGCGAGACTGGGAGAGTTAGCAAAGCGACTCGCTGATAGTCTGCCGTCCACTCAGCGGCTTTTGGAGCTGCTTTGCCTTATACGTGCACTCACGCTTCAATGTTCCAATGGAACTGATATCTTTGAAATCTGCCTCGGAGATAAGCGCCTTAGTGATGATTACTTGAATTGCCCAGAGACTTTGAGACAGCGTGCAGCCATGGTTCTCCAGGTACTGCTCGCTGGTTTCTCTCGTCTCAGCCCCAAAAGTCGGATGGTGACGCTCCAAGCCTCGTTGGTCATGCTGAAAGACGAAGTAGATTTTATAAGGGAGCAAATTAAAGATAGTGTGATAAATAATGTGATCTTAGAATATAAGCTGGCTAATGGTATTATTATGGATGAGTGTATTTGTTACCTTTTAGTACTTAATATTGTTTCGGATGAATTGATGCTGGGGCAATTATCCCAAGATGAAGTTGTTGAATTTTTTAAGCAATATCTGGTCACTGTACCACAAAATTCTAGTACCATGGATATAGAAAATCCTTTTGATGATGATAATATAACTCCATACAAAGAAGAGTCAAAAATAATCAATTTTATAATGTTTTGTATACAACAAAGATTTTTTAAACAAGACTTTGTTATTAAGGGTAAGGGAATGATTGAGGATATAAGTTATGGTGTGTTTGACACTAAAAATAATTTAATGAAAAAAATGAATATAACATCGGAAAATTTTCAAGATATTCTGAATATTAAATATGATGAGTATTTGAAAAAAAAATTAGAGCTTGTAAATGAGTTATTTTTAAAAAATAAGACTGGCGAAAATTTAATTTAAATTTATTATAATAAATAAATGCTTTAAAATAATTTAATTTTTACAACCAACTATTTGAGTTTTATAAACTATCTTGTAAGCCAAATTAAAAGAAAATTTGTTATTTTATTGTAACAATTCAATTGCATAAAATGTATTATTAAGTACTGAAACGCCTATTTATGTATTTTTATCTTTGCATATTAAATTATATATTTATAAAAAGTCTAGAATAAAGGTTTGATTAAAATTATTCAATTTATTTTATCTAAAATTTATTTTTTAAGTGATATAATTAAAAATGCGTTCAAACAAAATTAGTTGTGCAATCATTTTTAATACATAACGTGCTTTTTATTGCAATGGAAAGGAAAGGGTAAGTCTTTGAATAATATTTTGCATAATAAATATTATGAACATTAAAATCAAAATTGGAGGTATACTTAAATAATAAAACTAATATAAATTATATTCAAATTTATTATTATAAATAAATGCTATAGATAATGTGATTTTTACAATCAACTATTTGAAATCTGTCGGTAATGAAAAACAGTAGCTAAACAAAGGCTA
This sequence comes from Leptomastidea abnormis, assembly GCA_030522805.1. Classification (NCBI taxonomy): domain Eukaryota; kingdom Metazoa; phylum Arthropoda; class Insecta; order Hymenoptera; family Encyrtidae; genus Leptomastidea; species Leptomastidea abnormis. The sequence continues at coordinate 17,608 of JAPYZE010000052.1, forward strand.
CGCGCTTAATTTGTAATTTCACTTTAGTTTCGTTTAACTTATTAAAAAATATATGTATAACTGGTGAATTATTTATTAAAACTAGATTTATTTACTAACAGTCCGCACTCGTTAAAACATTGCGCTAAATATTCAACCAGACATATAACTGCTGGAAGATAATTTTTTTTCATTTGCGAGTATCATGAAAATGGACAGAAATACTTAATCAGAGAAATCAGGGATGTAGTTTAGCAAAGCAAAAAGTTTAAGAATTTTGATAGCTCAGTGCTACATTTTTGCAAATTTGCATTACAATTCGTAGTTTTACCATGCTTGTTTGCCCTTTCTCAAATATCCTTTTTTTTTTTTAAATTACTATTTACACTTAAAAGTTTATTGCACAACCAAGTTTGTTTAAGGCTGTGCTATTGCGACGTATTTGGAAAACACTTACGGATGTATTCTTACGAAATAAATAATTGATGCAATTGTACGAGCAATTATAACTTACTTTTCACCTGTAGATCAAAACAGGTGAAACATTTCTTTTACTTTACTTTATTTATACAATGGCAACTTTACAACTCGCCAATATTGAATTACGTTTTGAGAAAACAAAAATTAAATTTGAGCTTATTTAAAGGTATTGAAATTGTATTGTACAGATTGGTATAAAAGGTGAATTTTCTTTTAATTTGGTGTTGTCTTTTTTCTAAGTCTGCAAACGTTTTGACAAATAAAAATTTTTTTCTACATATTTTAAAAAAATGTCTCTAGTTTTGAGCGAGTAAGTAAAGTTGTTTGGCGACAAGTTTTCTAAATGAGAAAGGATGAAAAATTTAATTATAGATTAAGTAAGTATACACTTAATTGTGTCAGACATAATGTAATGCACAATGATATTACATTTGAAATAATATTTTTATAGAATAATCTATGTAAACTTTTCTAGCACGATTTTTGTGATGTAAAAAATTTGTCATTTTTCAATCATTATACAAAAATTACAAACAAAAATAATACACGTTTTTGATAGTTTTCGTATTGATAAGTATACACTACATCTTTTGTGATTGAAAATACTAAACTAAAAATTTTGTTTGACCTATTCAGAATGCACAATTAATTTTCAAACTTTTACAGCATGCAGTAGGATAATTTTACATTTGTTATAATGAAAATAGTATTCAACTAGAATGGATTTCAACTTTTAAAAATTAATCTATACTTTTAAGTAACATACCGTAAATGTTTAATTTTTGGCAATCTGAAAAGGACAGCTATTAATTTACGATTTAATTAACTTCACATGTCTTATATACTGCATGTTTCCTTGAAAATATTTTTTATATTTTATAAAACAAATAAAAGGCAAAATTGTACATGTGAATGAAAAATTATTTTTATCAAGTACTAATAAACGTAAAAATGTAGTATACAACATTTTAATATTCATCTCAACGCTTACGATTGTAAAAGTGAGTCGACAATGCAAATTGATACATATACAATTACGAAAGGTTATTTTTGGGTGTAATAGTTGTAAGAATCTCTCAGAATTCGAGTTTAACTACATACTTTGATGCTGTGACAATATACATAGTATTTGTAATTGATTACATCTCATCTACCGAGACAAGATACAGCAGCATCATAATTGCTTATCATCTTAAGTATTTGTCATGAATTTTTTACGTCAATAAATTCAATTGATTAATTAAAGTATACATTACACATACATAACAATTTAAACGCATATGTATGTACATTTATGTATACCAAGACGACGTACCAATTCATTTACGACTTAAACAATTTGGAGTTACTTTCTCTATGCAACATTACGTTTATTCAATAACTGAACTTGACGAGAAAGTATGCAACTCCAAAAAAATTTACACAAGAGCTCATGAAAAATTTAAGTCTTATGTAGATTAAATTAACGAATTTTAAAAATTGTATTTAACCATTTATCCCTAGCTGAGTTTAAATTAACGTCATTCGTATTATTTACAGTCAAGCGGTAAGGAAAAAACCATATTTTCCACCGTCACGCACTTACATACATACATACACACATCCGAAAAAAAGAAAAATCTAATTATATGCATAAATCTCAACGTTTTCGTTTCATCACGTATATGCTTGCATGTGAACACGAACAAAAAAATGCTTAACTTTCAAGTCTATTCTTTCGAGTCAATCTCAATTGTACTATAGATATTCCAAATCCAGGAACTCTAGTGAATGTAAAATATGAAAAATTTTTGTCTAAAGCTTGATTGTAAGTTCATGCCAAATCAATAATTGTTAACTTCAAGATACTTTTGGTTTAAAGTGCGAAAGAAAAAAAAAGCTCGTTTAAACGTTTTTTCTTTTTTCTCGCTAGACTCTCACAAATAGCTTGAAATAACGTAATTTAAGCTTGCTTAATTCGCTTTAAGGAATTGGATGTGATATTTATATGTTATTTAGATGCTTGATTTACTGTGATCGGTGTTTTCGTCTTTTGTGAAGTCTCTGCCGATTCCGTTGGGTTTGACGGCTGATCCACTTCCATCTGAAAAAAAAACAAGAATATCATTATTAACACAATCTTAAAAACAATCTTTCGTGAGGAAATAAATAAAAAAATAAAAATCTCAAAGTACCTTTTCCTCCTTCTCGTCATCAACAAGAATAGGTCCATTTTCAGCCTCGTACTCTTTAAGCACAGCGTCTAGATTATATCTCCGCCGATAATTGACGAAAAACGAACGTAAATGATTCTCGTTTTTAGTTCCAATGACTTCGGCAATCGCGGAGAAGTCTTTTCCATATTTACGCACCCCCTGAACTGCCAACAGCAATTCATCGTTCGTCCAGCGCGACGTGATCCGGCTGGCGCTATCGGAAGGTCGCAGATCGTCGATGCCGTCGCTCGTTTTCCGTTTCAATGCACTCACCTGCTGTTTATTCGACTGGATCTGCGAGCAGAATTTTATGTTATATTTTGTTTTTTTGTTTTATATATTATTTATTGTGATTCTCCACGATTTCTACTATTTTTTCTCAATTTCTTTAATAATTAAACATTTAATTATTTACTACAAATTATTAACAAAGGTACGTATATTGACATCAAAGACTTTACATACAAATTTTTTACATTATACTTATGTATGAAAAAAAAAAAAAAATTACAGAAAAACACGTGGAGCGTACAACAAAAAATAATAATAAATAATAAATCCAACCAAAGTTGCACAATTGTAAAAAAAAAAAATATTAAATTAAAAATAGTAAAGAAATTATTAAAAAAGGGGGTAAGTGGAAAGAAAAGAATAAAAAGTAAAAAAATGTATCCACACGATTATATATCGTCGCAAGCTCTTATAGGTGCTGTCAATGGTCTACTCGGTTTACTCGGGGGTGACGATACTTTGACAAAGGTACTTTATATATAAACGAGCGTAAGGTATAATACATAATACATATAGGTGTATATCTAAACTTGACATATAAGAATAAAATATATATTATAAAGAAGTTGTGTCTGATAATATATATAGATAGGTATAGGTATTGGTACATGATGCTGATTGAAAAGAAGAACGTACTTGTCGCTTGAGGCTAACGATTTCAGTGTCAATAGCTTGGAGTGCGTTGACTGCCTGGCCGGGCTGTCCGGCAAGAGCTGCTAGATCATCGTGATTGACAACCAGTCCGCGCGGTGGTTTTCGCTTGTTCGAACGGCCCGGCATCGAGCTCAGCGGCCTCGCTACCCCCGTCCGCCTAAATCCCGGTCCAGCCACACAAACAGAACACAGTGAGCTTCCATTCCTCCTCTTCTCATCAGTTTCCTCTCGTTCTCGAATTCTTCGGAATATTTTTTAGCGGTATTTATCTTTCTCTCTCCCTCTACCTCTCTCTCTCTCTATCTCTCTCTTTTTATCTCTCATTTTCAATATACCGATTTCTTTTCTCCCTCTCTTTTTTTCACCCGTTCTTTCTCTTAGTCTTATGATGCGAAACCCACATACTTATTTTTCAACTTTTTTTCAATCACGCGACTTTTACCTTTTAATATTGTAATTACGAGGAGGCATTTTTATTCCGAAGAACTGAGAAAGATTTTACGATAATTTTTTAATATTATTTTTTAAGATGTTAAAATATTTTTTTTTAATAAAAATATTTTGAAATTATTTATTTTTAATTTTTGAATTTGAATAATGACAAAATGTTAGAGGTTGAGCCACGAAAATATAAACAGTTCTTTGCAAAAAAACAATGGAGAGAAACGACTTTTTAAAGGTCGTTAGTCGTGTTAAATTAAGCTTACAAATTTTTTCTTGCAAGGCTATATAAATAGAAAGAATTTTTTTTAAATATTTACACCAAAAATCAATTTACTTTTTTTCAAATGCAGATACACCATTACTTGAAAATTTTCATGACTCAAAACCCTCAAAAACAAATTGAAAGTTATTCAAAGTTTATTTTTTTTTTCTTCGGAAAACATTTGCATCCACTGACCTCCAATGCAGATAGCAGCTATGACACGCGTGTCCCTTGGGTGTAGCACGAACATTATGACAAGCAACGCCGCAGTTGCTACACGAGTCCTACAACACATAATACCCTTTTAAATAGCTCATCCCCTCCCGTCATAATGATTGTTTTTTTCTTTATTAATTTTTTTTTGTTCTATTATCTATAACATCTTTTTCATTATCTTCAATGATTTTTTAAAATTATAACTTTAAAAACGATGTGAATTAAAGAACTTAACAAAATTTTTGTGATTTGAAGCAAATGTATGTATACATTGTTTTTTAAAGTGATGCTATGAATTTTGCAATAAAACTATACCATTTTCCAATTATGATTTTAATTTTCTGATTGACGATTTTAAAGAAATGTACTGGATAATTTGAAAATATTTATTCAATAGATTTTTAATCAAATAAAGCTAACTTTTATAGTACTAAAAAATCAACATATTATATTTAATTTATTTTTCTCTTAATATCTATATTATCTATTATAATTAAATTATATTCAACCCAAAACTATAACAATAATGCATTTAATTCAAAGAATCTAAATTTTTTTTTAATTTTCAGGTAAATAATGAAAAAATATTATTACTAAAATTATGTACATGTGCTTATTTACAATATTGGTGTGACTTCTAAAAGAAATTAAATTATTTATTTTGTTTTCAAAGTATAGTGACTTTGAAAAATATAAATAAAAAAAATTGTTGCAAACTGACGTGAATTTGGTTTGAAGAGAATAATAACTGCAATGGAGAATTGAGTATTGTTTAATTGAAACACTTGAATCTAAACTATTTATGCATCTCATGAGGTAAAATAAGGGTGTGTTGCAAGCCATGTAATGTAAATGAACATAGTCCTTGTGAATTTGAAGAAGTAATGTGTAACAATAAATGAAGACTTAATTGTAAATGAAGAAGCTGATATATGTTTTATTTTTGGAGTGTAGACACTGGCATAGTGCAGAGGAGAATTAACATAGCAAGAATAAATATGAATTTTGAAATAATTGGATAAGCAGAACTAAATGAAAGACTATGCAAAGTGGGAGTGATTTTTTGTTTGAAGGTTTAGGCTGGGTACCTGAACCTGAGGAACGTTTTCCGAGTCGGACAAGGCCTTAGCATCATTGCCTTGGCTTCCTGGCATGGACTGGTTCTTTCCACGACGAATTCCGCGGTGGATCGTCCATTTCTGGAGCGTTCCACATTAAAAAAGAAAAAAATGTTTTTCATAATCGATAAGATTTTTTAATTCCACTTTGCGACTAAGTCGTTTATTCGCAATTATATTATTCAACTTTTTTTTTTAAATCTAACATCTATTAACATTTAAGGCAAGATGTAAAATAAAAATTGTTCATGAAAGTAATTGAGATATTACTATTTAACACAATAGATATTAGTGTTTTATATGTTATTATATTATTTCATATGAACAATTTTAGTATAAATCTTCCCAAAGATTATAAACATATATGATGACTTAATGAAAAACAAATAAAAATCGATATTCCTAACTGATGGTTTCATGAACTTCTTTCATATACTTGTACAACATGTAAGTACACTGTAATTTTGATCCAATTAATTTTGTCTTGTTTTTTTTATTTGATAAGTTTTAGTATATATGTCTTGTCTTTTTGTGTGATTTGCCGTGTGGATACATTTTGTAAAAAAAATTCTAAGGTTTTATCATCAAAATTAATTGATAAAAAAATGTTTGTTTCCAAAATATTTGCTCAAATATTGTAAAATCATTACAAAAATTGAATCTATGTGCAGTTTCAGTTATATTAAAAAAATATTTTAAAAAATAGTTCAAGTAAAGTGTAAGAAAAATTTTATGTGCTAAATTTAAGTAAAGACATTACATTCAGATACTAATATTTTTTAAATGTATCAATAATCTTACATTTTACTGATTATAATGCTAAGGCAATACAATTGCTAAAATGCTAGTAAATAAATAAAATGATGATAAATGCTATGAGTTAATTTAAATTATTCCCAGAATAAAAAAAAATTGAATATACACACTTTATAAGAGAAAAAAAGTTGCTTTACATATGATGCGAACATGCAAAACTATTATTTTATGAATAAATACTAATATTAAAGTATCTTACTTTTTCATCTTGATCACTGTCTGTAGAAGCTAACTCGCTTCCATTGTCACTGCCATTTTCTCCCTCCTTTCCTCCACTAGTTAGTTTTCTTGCTTGTCTATCCATTAAAGAAGTCTTAGTTCTAGTTTTTTTCCAACTGTAATAATATTTAACCAGACTAGCAATAGATTTGTCTGGAAGCTGAGACCAAAAATTATATAAATTAATTTATTTTTGTAATAAATATTTGTAAATCTAAGCTTGTTAAAATTATTTTTATATTTACCATTTGACGTATTCTGTGAAAACTTTTTCCATGAAATTGGAAAGCTTGTTCAAATAAAACTTTATCTTCAACCGTCCACTCATCTGGGAATGGTGTGAAATTAGCCAAGTCCATCATTGCCCTTTCGAGATTATGTTTGTGCCAAAACAGCATTCCCAATGCTTGTTCTCCATTGTAACCATACTTTTCTTTTGCTAAAATAATGTACTCATCCACTGGAAGATATTCAAAAAGAAAGAAAAAGCAAATAAATAGATTGTAAAAAAAAATCAATTTAAATCAAATAAGAAATATATAAATTATTACATTTGTGATCTGGAATATCATTTGTTGGTGACCACACTAAGAGAGCTTTTTCAGAACAAAGTTCCACTTTGCGTTCTGAAAAAAGAAATTAAGAATTTTTTCAATGAAAGTAACAAATAAACTTATTGAATAAAGTATCAAAAGCTTTAATATGTAGTTTAAAGTTAAAAAAAATCTCACCGTGCATAGGAATCAGATCTGGCACAACAACTTGGTAATCCCTCCCAACTCTAATTTTCTCCACTGGTACTAAAAACAGAGCAACAAACAAACTTAGCTTCCCACAACTTACAGTAAATTTCAAGTAAAAATCAAGCAAAACCGTGACTCAATGAAAATCGATAAAATTATCCGAAGTATATCTAACGCTTAAGCAGTAAATTCTCAAAAAATTATCTATGCAATCCCGACGAGTAACCAACCACGAAAGCAAGATAAAAAAAGTCAAGCTCAAATAATTTTAAAAAGTTGAAGCATGTAATATTCCAGCACCCCCAGGAAGTCTCATATAGCTCACTGGTTATACTTCCCCGCGTGGCGTACTTTTATATCGATCGACTTATCATCGAGTAATACTCGTCTTCTAAAGTCCCTTGGTATATCAATACCCAAGCAACTTTCATCTCCTCATAAAAACGACTCCAAAATGTGTAATAAAAAATGAAAAGAAAAGCTTAACTAAAAAATTGCAAGGACGAAATAGAAGATGGAAAAAAGTTTAACGCTGTGGAGGCATGTGCGTGTGTATGTACGAAAAAGTGAGTGAGAGGGAGAGAAGGATAGAAGAGAGAGAAAAAAAGGGGGCCAAAGGGAAGGAATAAAAGTAGAATAAATAAATTCTCGTTTATTTTTTTGTTCAATCTCACCTCCATCCTCTTCGCTGGATGATTCGGTTTGTCCGTTAGGACTGGGACCTCTGGACCTGCGCCCATTGCGCACGCTTTCGGAATTTCGCTCGGCCAGCACCATCCTGGCGGCTGGCACGACGCGCTGCTTTTGCTGCTGCTTACTTCTATGCTCTCTCTCTTCTCTCCTAAATGCTAGTAAGGTAAGCTGTGCGCCGGTGCTGCTGCTCTACTGCCACCGACGACACCCCTCAGCTTTCGGGCCCCAAGTACTATATAGGTATGTATGTGTATATGATATATCCTTCTACAACCTTACGCAGCTTCCACTTCTCTCTTTAGTAAAAAGCACCAGACCCCGCAGTCACAGCTCTAAACTGGGATAATACAACCGAATAACAATCAAGGTGTAGGAGTATATATGAACGCGGGTTACAACGCGTCTCTTCTTCTTTCTAAGGTGTGCAGTGAAGTATCTTTCTTCCGAGTCTCTCTTTCTCTCGCGAGGACGAAGAAGGCAAAGCCAAAAAGTCTCTCGATATAGGCGAGAGCTTCAAGCGTTTCGCGCGACCGTAGATCCACGCTCCCTCTCTCTTTACGCACACATTTGAAGAACAAAATCCACACACACACTCTCTCACAGCTGTGGCGCTCTATTCTATCTTACTCGCGCCGCACGCCTCTTCTTCGGACTTGGAGCAGCAGCGGAGTTACAAGTTTTATACTTCAACGAGAAGAGCTCTACTCCAGGAGAACCGAACGGGGAATGACGGACCAGCGTTGGCTATAATACTGGCGCAAAGCGTTCTCTCTCTCTCTCTCTCACTCACTCACTCTTTTCCCCCGCCCCTCTCGCGCTGTAGTTAGATTTCTCCCTTCTGCCCCCGCAACACGCAGTACCGGTTGTAAATCCCGTCATTGCTTGGCGTTCCTGAGACCGTCATTTCAGGTTCCTGCTTAGCACCAGCTAACCAGCAGCCAACGGCGCTCGATTTTCAACTGCTAGATTTTACGTTAATTTGTGTGTAGGTATGTGTACCTATGTGTGAATGTGTAAGTGTATAAGTGTGTGCGTCTGCGTAGTTTATCAATTGATGACTATATTTCTTGTTTATAAATTTTATGCAATTCTTATTGTCGATTTAAGAATTAGCACGGGTTGTTTATCAGGTGTTGTGAATGTTTGGTATATATGATTTTCATTTTATGCATGCATACGCTTTTTTTCCGAGTAATATTTTATATCCACTTGAACTAATGTTATTTTTTTATTTGTTGTATTTGCGACGATAAGACCTGCAATATTATTCTACAGTAATTTTAATTATGATGATGATTACATATTCCTCAATCTTATGTATTGAATATACATTGCACCATGTCGACTTCCGGTTCACTTCCGGAAGGAATATAAATTCTTTTTTTTTTTTGCAAACAAAATTTTTTATTTTGTCAAATTATACCAAACTAGAAACAAGACAATGATTTTTTTTTATTATAAAAATTTTAATCAATCAAAGCTAATAAAGATAGCATTCATACATTATTTCATTAAACGTAAATTAGAAGAGTTAAACACCTGCGCAATAAGTATAGGAAAAGCATTTTCCATGAGCATGAAAAGTGGGCTGGAAAAATGAGTCGATAATGGTGGTCGCAGTAAAACTGACAATGTCATACAAATAAAGTTTCATGACGGTCATTAAATATTACCTATGTATATAACCAAGGAGGACCAGGTGCTGATTGGCTAAGCCCCTGCGCGGAGGGCGAAATTTCACGGATCTCTTTTTCCTCTCTCTCTCTTATTTTCTCTGTATATATTTCTCGATTGCATTAACCTTTCTCTCTCTCTCTTTTTCTTCTTCCCACTCTCTTTTTACCCGTTCCACATTTGCAAGCAGCAGCAGAGAGCAGCAACGAAAGAGATTCTTCATCATTATACCTTACGTACTTTTTTATCAACTTGGAAAATCATGGGAAAACTTCTCGTTATAAGTGATATGAAAAAAGAGAGAAACTTATTGATGCTTTTTCATTCAAGTTGTTGTTGTTATTGAAACAACCTCTTTCGTCATGATAGATATTGTTCTTTCTTTTTCTCGCGCATGGTGTATGCGTTAGAGGGACTTTACACGATGACTCCTCCACCGCAGCGCGGAAAAGCGAATAGACGTTACACGCCCCCCATCAGATCTTATTTCCAAGAGAGGGAAAAACAACAATGTGCGTAACCATCACACGTATGTTGAATATATCGACGTAAAAAACGGAATTAAGCTTGTGATAGCTTTTCTGAGAAATCTACAGACCTTGCAAGTTGATTATACCAATAAGCTTTCAGAGCTGGCTCCCTTACAAAGCTCTCTCTCATACTTTTACATGGAAAATCTTTAGAGAATTTCTTTTATCCCGGAAAAAAAATTTTCTTCGTGGAAATTCTACAATTATCCATTAATTAGTTAATAAGATTGAAATCCGGGTAAAGGTATCTAAGAAAGCGCAATAGCGCGCAAGTACACGCATATAAAATATTCGAAAAGTAGCAACGGTATGTTTTAGCACCTCATCTCATACAGAAAAAAAAGTATCACATAGATATTACCAATACATCCCGTTTACAAAACAGCAAAGATCAGCGAAAGCTCATCTCTGTTACAGAATACTACAGATAGAGAAAAGTCTCTCATCATCACACATGCACGAAGCTGGCTGCATATATATATATATATATATATATATATATATATATATATATACACTACAATATATCGCAGCAGCTGTCTCGTCTCTCCGTCCTACTATACTACAACGCCTGACGTCACACAAGCAACTACGGTCGCCTGATACTTTCGAGCAGCGAGTCTCTCGCGGCGAGGGGGCCTGATTCTCTCGTTTTATATTACACTTATACGTTGGACTTGCATGGTTTTACTTTCACGGAATCCAAAGCTGAATACATATTGCGTGCTTGGAATTCTAGGTGTCGTCAGATGTGAATCCTAGAAATTACATATAAAAATTAAAGAAAGTTTTTGGGAATGTTTGCTGGATATATGGGTAATATGCATTTTGGCACGTTGATGCGTTAGATGAGCTTTTCGTATGTATGCGCCTGTACTCGCTCATAAGTATATAGTATAGGGGGAGGTAGTAGCAAACGTTTTCTCTCTTCTTCTTCTTATGTGCGTCTCTCCCCGTGTGCATATAGCAGCATGTGCAACAGCAGGCAGGGTAGTTGCGTCCGGTACAATTGTATATGTAGGTAGGTATGTTACCTGAAACTTCCGAGTAATTTACGTCTCAGGAGAGTTATAATGCTGCTGCAGAAAGATCAACAGACACAAACTTTGAAGCTCTCGAGATGCTTATGTTGCATCGATGTTGAAATATAGGGCTTGCATGAGTTGCCTTACCTGGATTTGTTTCGTTAAATTTGTTGAGGTTAATGGAAAATAAATGAAAATGCTGTATGATGATCTGCTCCGAATTGGAGTAAGGATTTAAGTACTCCGCGGATCTTGCTCCAAAACTCGCCTGCCGCGCTCCGAATGAAAATCTCGATGACGACGATGTAGCTATCGTGTAAGATACTCCTTGATGTAGCTCTTTCATGGGTATCTTTGAAAAATAGGTAGATAGCAATGCTGCTTTTCCCGTCACCTACTTTTATTATAGAGATACCCTATACACACACCTCCTTTATATGGGACTTGGAAATCGTTTAACCGCCATTTTAACGATATAGCATAGGTATAGCTTTTCCGTCAAGTAGGTGCGGATATAGGTAAGAATGACGCTTTTTATAGGTAAAAAATTTGTCAGCTTCCAAGAAACGATGACATATTTATAACAAAGGACTTTGTGTGTGTATGGTGAATGACTTTCACAAATGATTAGTTAAAATTTATTAGAAGCAACACTTTTTTAGGCTTTATAAATAAAACTACATTTTCTTAAAGAACTACCTTATAAAGTTTAAGCTCCATAGAGAACACGTGTTTATTTACACAATGATAAAATAATTATGCAGTATATAAGAGCTGTAAAAATACAAGTTAATTGATAACAAATATTTGCTAATCGACTTTTTTTTTTATAAATTTTTTAATTGCGCTGTAAGTACGTGCGATTAGTTTTTTAATGTAAAAATGTATAACTGTAAAGTTCCGAGGTTAATCAACGAAGTGTTTCATTCTTTGACTTCATTCCATTATTCGTATAGCGTTATTCCATTTATTTCTTTCAACTTGTTGACTTGAAAAAAAAGCTGAGATAAAAAACCGAGATAAATAAATATTTTCTTGAGAATAGGGTCAAATTCTGAAAAACTTTAATTAGCATTACACACCAACTAAAAAAACAAATTACAAATTGAAAATAAAATTTAAGGGTCCATAATCTCAAGCTAGCTGTAATCCTTAAAATTATTTATAAAATCCGTAATAAAAGAAAAGAACTTCGTCGCAGCGTCATCGAAAGAAAAAGAGAGAGAAAAAAGTTTATTCTTTCTCGCTCTTACAACCGATGATAAAGCCGCGAGATCGATTCAACCAATCATTTTCTCATCTCACCAGAAAGCTCATTCTTGTCCCATCATCCCAAGAAATTCATTGGCTATCAAAGCACAGATTAGTTCCTTTTCTCTCAAGCTCCTTTTTTATTATTTGACGACATAATAAAGAAGAGCAGCCGCCAGGTCGGCGCGGATGTCGTCGTCTACGCCGTCGGCTGCTATAACTTAAACCAAGCGACACCTTGCGGCCGGCTCCGTAGGTCGTCGTCGTCGTCGTGCCCACAGAGAGTCCGCGACGTTCGCAGTGACCGCGACTCTTCTCCTCGACCCCGTCGTCGTCATCGTCGTGGTCGCAGCAGCAAAGCTTGCTTCTACTGCTAGTTGAGCCCTTACTGCTATAAACACCAGCAGCAGGCAGGCCCATCACCCCTGATTTTATCAAAGTAAGTACCTACCACCTAATTATTCTAATAATATAAATCTACCTCATCTTTTTACACCCTCCCCTCCCCCCTCCCTTGAATTATCACCCACAGCTATGCACTGCTTATTTGCATGCTACCGGATTTTCTTCTCTCTCTCTCTCTCTCTTTTTCTCTCAATCACCTCGTGATAAGACCGCTCCGCGTGAGAGCAAAGATATGTGTGTTATCGGTGCGTGGTAGTATAGAGGAAGGAGAGGACGGGGGTCAAAAGAGTGCCGGGCTTAAGTTCTCCCTCCCTCGACGGTTCTTTCTTGTATATACAATTATAACATATACCTACCTCTACCTACCTCCTCGTTTCGCACATTCGTTGCTCTATATCTTCACCTTTATCTGCCCGACCAATATATATGTAAATACGCATATTTATATGCCGGACTGTTTTTTTTGCGTTAATCAAGAGAGAGTCTTTTATATCATATCGTATTATTCGTAAGGTGGGCTGCTCTTGATCGTTGCTGCTACTTATTTTGGCTGTAATCTCGCGATTGTTGTGTATCTTGTTCTGCTTCTGCTAAGTACTACTTATTGTGTTTGTTGCTGCTGTACAGGTATACTGTACTCCCGCGCTACAAGCTTTCATCTTTGGTCTTTCCGTTGTTTACATTTGGCAGACTCGGTTAATTAAGCAACGACGGTCGCGAGAATTTTTGATACCTTTGTATTGTTCTACTTCTTATCAATTATTTGGAAGTGTCGTTTTGGAGTTTTGGAACGCGTGAGCAACTATAATTAAATGTTGGGTGTTTTAATTTTTATTTGAGTGATAATTACTTAGCTTTGATGGAGAAAGATCCAGTTGAACAAGTGTTGGGTTTACTTTGGAGAGGTTTTATTTACTTTTAAGACTTATATAACTATTGTAAAAATTTTTTAGGCTTTTCACATAGAGGGAATATTTTTTCTTGAAAAAAAAAACTTTTTTGTTTTTTGTCCTAAATTATTTTATGATAAGTTATTGAAGTTTAAAAGGCAATCAATCATAAAGCTGTAAAGAATGTAAAATTTTTCAAATTTTTCTATAAACTTATTTTTCTCTTACATAATAGATGATTGCATGAAGGAAAATATCAACACCTGGAGTTGGCTATAGGATTTAATTAGAGGAACACTTCAGAATCGCAGCAGAACAAAAGCTTGCAAAAATGAAGGTCGTAGCATTGATCAGCGGTGGCAAAGACTCCTGCTTCAATATGATGCAGTGCGTAGCAGCAGGACATGAGATTGTGGCACTTGCTAATTTATATCCAGTTGGAAAAGGTAGGGAGGGTACAAGTAAGAATAAGTAAACATAAAGCAAGAAAGATATTCTTATCTTTTGTTGGTATTCAAGCTCCAACATTATATTTTTAGCAACTTGAATTATTATAAAATTTTCACCATATTTTTTTAATGGCCAGTTAATGCAATAAAAATTAGATAAATGAAATGCAATAAAACTTTTTTTTATTAAATTCTTATAATTTATATTATTTAGATGAGCTGGATTCATATATGTTCCAAACTGTTGGCCACCAAGGAATAGAATTTATTGGAGAAGCTATAGGATTACCTCTGTACAGAGAGCCTACTTTTGGAAAATCAAAAATGCAAGAGAAAAATTATTTACCCACAGAGGATGATGAGGTTGAAGACTTATATAGGCTTATAAAAAAAGTTAAGGTATGAATAATATGTTAATCATTTTTTTTTTGAATTGAATATTTATTTTATAAGTTTATTTTAAAAGTTTACTTTAAACAGTGCTGTTACCCTTAAATTAAAAAAAAATTGTTTCAGGATAAGGAAGATATTCAGGCTGTTGCTTCTGGTGCCATATTAAGTGATTATCAACGATTACGAGTTGAAAATGTGTAATAATAAAATTTTGTTTAATTTACTATTATTAACTGTTTATAAGATGGAAAAAAAACTTACTATAAAAGATATTATTTTTAGATGTAGCCGATTAGGATTAGTTTCGCTGTCGTATTTGTGGAGGCGAGATCAAGAACAATTATTAAAAGAAATGATTGAATGTTCAGTTAATGCGGTTCTCATAAAAGTCGCCACATTAGGTTTAGAACCACGACATTTGGGTAAATCTATCTCTGAAATGCAGCCTCATCTCGCCAAAATGGTAAGTAAACGTCTCAATGACTGATGAAAACTTTTAAAGTTTGAACTTGTTGTCTTACATCAATCTTGGCATGATTCCAATATTTTTGGCGTTAACTCTAGTTTAAGCCCAAAGTAACGAGTTATTTTGAAGTCATTAAGTCGAGAATTCTTTTGGAAACATTACAATCTAAAGCTTTTGTTAGTGTACATAAAACAAATGAACATTAATAAATGTTGAAAATGAATTTATTTTGGTACTTTTTGCAGAAAGAAAAATATGGTCTAAATGTTTGCGGAGAAGGTGGAGAATATGAGACGTTCACTCTGGATTGTCCTTTATACATTAAAAGTATTGTGATGTAAGTTTTTATTTACCATAAAAATAATAATTTTTGTTTTTTCTGACAAATTATATACTTTTTCAGAGATGCATATGAAAGTGTGGTGCACTCCAATGATGAAGTTGCACCAGTTGGGTACCTGAATTTCAAAAAGATTCATCTTCAAAATAAAAATGTTAGAATTTGACTTAATAATTTGTTTTTTTTTTTTAATCATGGTAATTAGTCATTATAATAAGTGTAATTGAAAATTATTGTTTTAGAGTGGTATAGAAAACCTGACCCTTCAAGAAAGACTGAAGAATGTTGCTGTGAAGGCTCCACTTGACTATATTTCTGAAATAGTTGGACCTGACCTGCAAGATGGATGCAATTTATCTGATGATGAAAATGATGAACAGGAGAAAGATAATAAAGACTTACAACTGACAAATTGCGGTAAGATATGCTTAGATATAATAATTATAAATCCATTCTATGTTTACTCAAGCTAAAAATCAATGTAAAACTGCAAAATTAGGGTCTAAAATTTATCAAACAATATTGTTTCACAGGTCAACTGAATCCATCAAATCCTATGGAAGTAGCTTTTGAAGAAGGGGAATATCCAGATGGTCCAAGTGTTAATAAAAACCAAACTGGCTGGTACTGGTTTGGTAATATTGTTGGTAAAAATACGGAACCAAAGCTTGCTATGGCTGAAGCATTAGATAGTTTAATAGGTAATTTAAATTTTTATATCGTCATTACAATTATATTAAGAATAGTATAAAAAAAATGTATTTATATTGCCTAGATCTAGTCAAAGGAGAAAATTTAGAAGTACCAGACATTGTTGCCGTTACGATGTTTTTAAAAGATTTATCATGCTACGCGGATATAAACGAAGTTTATGTGTCAAAGCTTGCAAAAGTCAATCCTCCTGTAAGGGTCTGTACAGCAATTCCTATAAATTTTCACGTTGTTTTGGATGCCATTGCTTACAAAACGATAGAAAAAGATGAAAAAAGTGACGTAAAAGTACATAAAAGACATACGATGCACGTTCAAAGTATAAGTAATTGGGCGCCTGCCAACATCGGACCTTATTCACAAGCGATTCGGGTGAGTAATCATCTTTTTATGAATTTTTTAAATGAACTTTGCTGATAATTGTAGTATTTTATTTTTACTGTGTGACAAAATTTAAAAATTTTTTTCATTAAGAAAAGAAATTTGGCTAGTATAAAATATTCTCTGAGAAATTTTAAACTTTATAAGATGAATGTTGAAAGATCTCCAAAAGTATTTAAATTAATAAACTTATTTTTAATTAAAATTTTTAATTTATTGATTAAAAAATTTAGCTGATATAAAAAAAAATATTTTATTGAAATATTAATTTAATTATAAATTATTTATGTATACAAAACAATTTTAATAAAATAATTAAATTTAATATAGTAATTTAATAAGACAACCTATCTGTTATTTTGTTAAGTTTAAATTTCATTTCAACTGACAACTCATCTATTATTTTGTTAAAATTAAATTTAGCTTTCTTTATTTTCATGTACTGTCATACACAATTGACTTTGCCATTTTATATTTTCGACTATTCTTGTTTTGTGCTAAGCTTCATTTATTTTGCTTAAAGACTCGTTATTCACTTTATAATCATGCAACTACTTGAACAAACAATTAAAACAACTTTTTTGAAACAAGTCAAACAAACAATTGTAATGTAAAATAATATAAAAATAAAATTTGTTTAAAATTAAAAAAAAATTTGATAGGTGGGCGATATAATTTCGGTGGCCGGACAGATACCGCTGGTGCCAGGTAACATGTCGATTCTGGAGTCAAACATAAAGCGTCAATGCCGACTGACTCTAAGGCACATCAACCGCATCGTAAAAGCCATGGACTCAAACACAGAACTGAGGCACATCGTCCAGGGTATCTGCTTTTTGACCCATCCAAGTTACATAGCTGCAGCACGTAAGGAGTGGGAGAAACGTACCAACAACGCGATCGTCGATTACGTCGTCGTGTCGGATCTGCCGCGCGGCGCCCAGGTCGAATGGTGCGTTTGGGCGCACCGCGACAACAATAGATTCGAATGTGAGTAGTCATCCGCTAAAGTGGCCAGCCACCCCTATTATTAGCTGGCTTCATAGCTTTTATTAGATCTCAACGCCCGATTAACACCCCCTCCTGGCTTAAGCGCGTACAGCCTGTCTTTTATTTGCAATGCCAGTTTATTCCTATCTACCTACAGTTTTTCATTTGCTTGACTTATCTTTGTTCCTACAGATGAAGAAACCGGAAAATGCGTTGGCAACTTCAAGGTTGCTATCAGAAGGAGGTGGAACTATGAGAACAATGTTTCCGCGATTGTTTGCTATTTGTCGACTGGTAAGTTTTCTTTTTTTATTGAGAAAATATTATTTTGGCTATTATGATTTATTCACTTATTTTCTCTTGTTAACTTTTTAATAATTTTAAAGACTAATTTAACGAGCTGAGTATAGTGCTATTGGCTTTCGTTTTTTTGGCTTGTCAAACTACACGTTAAGTCTGTCGCCAAAATTTAATAAAATTTAAAAATATTAATACTCTATGGAATAAATTGCAAAAATAAATAAATTAAAAATTAAATTAAGTTCAAAGTTGACAAATTTTTAAAATTTTCATTTTTCCTCAACAGGCTCTTCAAACTCAACGGGTAATCTGACAACGGAAAATGCCAATGTCTCGTCAACAGATTTTACGCTGCCTGAGCTCGTCGAAGCCTTCGAGTACTTGCTGTGCAAGCTGACCAAGGGTTCACAAAGTCAGAGCCCACCCTGCCACCTGCGCATCTTTTATAAGGTGGGAAGTCTACCTGGGCCCACATTCATCCGGCAAGCTCTAGAGCAGTTCGCTGGTCGCAATTTAGTTACTACCGTCATACCTAGCCGGCATCTGCACAACTTCAGCACCTTCCTTTCGATCTGTGGCGTCAGGCACGAGTAAGTGTGGTAGGTGCTCTGCAGGAGCCGCTCCTTCTGGACACTGTCAATTATCAAGCGGATTATAGGATGAGTCGCGAGTTGAGTTCTTGCCGAATGGCATAGGATCTTGTCAAGTGAGCGCAAGCAAATGAGCGGCGGAGCCGCTCTTGAATGAAATTAGAAGGACAAACGAAAGTATGTTATTAGTTTCTTTTTTTATTTTGGACGTTACAAGATAAACTGCTCTGAGAAAACTTTGGTTTACCTGTTATAAACGGCTGGCCTTCATTTGGATCACTTGTTTCTTGCGTCAGGATAAAAAAAACCTTTATTTACTCGCGTCACTCAAGTTTTAAGTTACGAATACACATTTAAAAATATTTATTGTTTCTGGGTTAATTGTTTAAGGTTATTTCACAGTTCAATGTTTTTTAATAATTAAAAAAGAAAAAGAATCCCTGTTCTTAAAATGTTTGTATGGATATAAAAATGTGTGTTGAACTTTGTGCATGTTCACTTTGGAATTTAGAATATCTGCTGCGCATGACAATACAAGAACATTTAATACTTTGTTTTTAATGGTAATTTTTTATGTAGATATACGAATATTATTATTATTTTTTTGATGTTTATTTTTAAAAATGATTATTAATAGATATTCGTTATTATTTTTTTTTTTTTTTTTTTTAGAAAGTAATTAGAAAAAAATACTCTTTGATGAGCCATATATTAATGAAAATTAAATTATATCTTTTTAATATGAAGTTCAAATGTTATACTTGACGTCGTCGAAAATAATATAGCGATCTCGTCCGTTTGTTTTTAACTTCCAATGTTTTCGTAAATTATGTAAAAATGTTTTTAATAATTAAAAAGTAATTGAAAATTACACATAGATTTGATTTTGTAACACTACTTGTTAGTTGTTAGATTCGTGGTACAATAGATATTGGTGTTTTTTACTTTGCGGAATTTCACACTGCTTTATTACAGATGCAAATAGTTTTTTTATATTACTAAAAGATAATCCATTGACGATTGTGGACTTAATGAGTATCTATAATACCCGTATGGTTCGGTGATAAAAACATAAACAACACTCGACATAGTAATCGATGATGCATGTCGATACGTCTTTTACATATTCGCCTAGTCAATGGGTCGAGTGCAATCCTGAACTGGCCGTCCCGTTAGTGGTAAGTGCTCCAAAATGAAGCGATCTGTTCACGTGCAAAAAAAAACATTCGCGCAACACTAAGACACATTCATATACACATTTATAAATATACTGTCTTATGATGCACGCTGCTCATTTATGCTCGATACAACTTTTTATAATTTTCAAATGCTACGACCCATGTGGTCTACTCAGTGTGTGTTCACCGCCTAATTTGAATGAATTAGCTAAAATTCGTTAACAATCTATGCGCATTTTTAATGTGCTAACAGTAGTAAGCAACGAATTATTAAAAAAGCCGATGATCTTTAATCGACTTCATATGTTCAAATTTTAATTCGCGAAAAAGATAAAATGTTAAGGTACAATACCAGTCTGCTGTGCGACGAAAAGTGACCTTGTCGGTAAAACATTGTATCTGTGACTGTTTTAATTAAAATGATAATGAGGATTCTTGTTTTTTCTTTTTTTGCACTTATGGTCTGCGTTTTAGTGAAATCTTTGAATTGTTATGAGAGATTAAGAATGAGGAAGACTGAGTGCATTTGTGTAAATGGCAGAGTAAAAGTTTAAATGATGTGGAATGCTAAAATTTTTAAAAAAGTTTGTTATCTATCTTTATCATGTACATATTGCAACATAATGTAAAATGCTCTTATACATGTGTAATTTAAAAAAAATATGGAGTAAGATTGCTTGTATACCTCACGTATAAAATTCGTTCTTGTTGAATGTAATGGTAAAATGAGATTATGTATAATGAATGATGGAACAACAAAAGCGATTATTTTAATGAGAGGTTACACAATCACGAAAGTTACATGGTTTTGTTTGTGTGATACATTTGCTGAAACAAAGTACTATAAATATGTATAGGATATAAATACAAAAATAAACTTGTCTATCTAGACTTGTAAAGGAAAAAAATTCTATTATTAAAAACTAAAAAAAGAAATAAAGAAAATGGTATATATTTTAAAAAAGAGGGATATTTCTTTTGTTTATACTTTATTGTATAATGAAATTAAAATAAATTTATTTTATTCAACAAATTTTTAGTGAAGTATAGATAAGAATTTGTCAAAAAATAATCAGAATGATGGTTAATTGAAGCGTTACACGTTTTTCATTGTTACTTGTATTTATTGAAACATCTCAAAGTTCCTCAATAAAAAACGCCTAAGATTTACATTTGTTCGTCTACTTAATAAAAATAGAAAAAAAAATATCGAAAGACTTTTGCATAGCGCCAATATTGTAAATATAAACATAATTATTATAATTAATTTTTCTATTCTCTTATGATAGAGATAAGTTTTATAATACAATTCAAGAGCATACGTATTTGTGTTAACAAATATTCTGTTATATTCGTCGACAAACAATACACGTCACAGGTACACTCAGAAAGTTAAAAAAATGCTTCTTTACACTATTTACTTATTTATCTTCTGGATACATATTTTGATCCACGAACAGTTTTTTTTTTATATATCCGTTAATTTATATTTATCTTAATTATTAAAACGTAAAAAGATATTACGTTTTAAATGTCTTTGACACCAGAGGCCTTATTGTTTGCTGTCGATTTGGTGAGCAGAAATCGCACAAGTAATTTTTCTTATCAATTGTCACCCCCTTGGTTTCCACGCAATCTGAAATACGAGAATGAACAAATACGTGAAATAAGACTCTCAGGTCAACAAAGTGAGCTCAGATTCTTTTAGATTTAATTACCATGTAAAAAAATTTTGACTTATTTTATGCTAAAACATTAAGCATGCAACGTTACTAATATATAAATATTGCATATATATATATATATATAAGTAAACCTCCCGTTAATACAATAAAATATAATGTACAGCCGAAGTGAGGTCGAGAAAAGTTGTGAATGAGAGAATAATGCTTTACCCAGGTGTAAGTATTTGTCACATGCTCCGCAATGCACGAGATTCGGTTCCAGATCAAGGCGAGGGGCGTTATGACACCGACTGCAGTGCGGACAATAACGGCCTTTGCGCCATAGCCTTGTTGTGAGGTGAAAATGGGTTAGTGATAAAAAAAATACAGCACCATATTGTTTCGTTATTTGTTTAAATATATTCTGGTTTTCTTTGATTTAATGTGTACGTTACTGAATTTTCATATGAATTTAAATACTCAAATTTCTCATTTATTTTGAATCAATATGGTTAACTGTACTAAATACGAAGCTTTAAGTATCGAATCCTTAAAACCATGATAGAAACATGTGAATTACTTGACTTGCAAATTGGTGATTAAAAAAAATCGGAAAGAATAAAATATAATACTAACGTAAAGGCAGCCATTATAATTTTAATTATTTTTTAAATATTATTCCAGGTTAATTTATTGAATTAAGAAGCGGTTTTATTAAGAAGCAGTTGAAAATGATATTTTTTACCAATCACCATTAAAATATTATTAACAAGAAATTAAATAAATAAAAAGTGGTTAAAATAATTTTAATATCACATAGCATAATTTATATAAGTAAATGTATTTAAAATAGTCATCATTTTAATTCATTATTTATAAATGACTTTTTTGAACAAAATATCTTTATTTTATTTTTTAATATAAAATTTATTATTTGTTTTTAATGAAGCAATAAATTAGGAAATAATTTTTTAAATGATTTGATTTAAAAATATTTTTAAAATATGAATTACATAAAGTTATGATTTGAATGATGTAAATGATTTATTAATGAATAGCTTTACAGTCACCCACACAAATATTTAATAATTGTCAAATTTTATTCTTTCCAGTGAGAATTAATATATAAATTTACACTAATATAAATGTTAAAATTGAAAAAAAAAATTAATAATTATAATAAATCTTAACAGTAATCCAGTTATAAGTAAAAATTAAAAATAAATTATTTTAAAGTAATAGACTTACTTGGAACAGGGCACGCAGAAGGTCGAAACGTACACTCTCGTATTTTTGTCACCTTTTTTAAACTCGTGTTGCCACTGGGCTACACTATTTCTATCTGAATTAGCACCTCCAGGTTCTTTGGATCCACAGTTTGCGCAGACTGCGCACTCTTGGCAGTGCCAGCGACCTTGCGGAACACGTCTTAAACCCACGCAATAAATGTGATATCTAAAAATTAAGTTCAGTTTTTATTTAAGCTTCTTCTACAATGTTATTATTACAAATTAAAATTAAAGAAAAGAAAAAGAACTTTACCCTCGATCACACATATCGCAGAAAAGCATCTTATCTTCATCCGCAGGATCGTGGCACTGAGCGCAATTTTTACAGTCCGTGCATTGCCATGCATACGCTCGAATATGGGGTACCATATCTAAAGTTAAATCTATACAAGATGGGTGAACTAAAAAAAAATAAGTTGTCTCTTATTAATTTCATCACAAAGGTACAACAACAAAAATTTAATTTTGATTTTTATAAAAAAATGAATCTTACCATGTCCACTACATGCACCGCATTGAATGAGGACCTCGGGTCGATTATTTTTATTGAGATTGTTGGAGCATACTTTACACTTGAGGTCTGACTGTGATGCCAATTCTTCATCGACTTCTTCCATCGCAGATCGCGAGTCCTCGGTGTCTTGGGTACCTTCGCTTGACGACGAACTACACAAATAAACGAAAAAACATTCTGCAGAACTTTCAGTATTGTCGATCGCGAGCTTTCAATTTACAAGCCTTCCCCCCTTTAACATCCCCGATCACACAGAAATCAAATGTATCATTATACAAGAAAAGAATAGACGCACCTTGAGTCATCAGAAGAAGAATCGCTGTCGCTGTCACTTTGCGAACCCTCCGATTGGCTATCGAATTTCCTTTCATTAGGTCGCATCGGTCCATATAGTACAGTGTTCAGAGGGTAATATCTACAAAAATACAACGTATGAATAAAAAATTCAAATTTTCAATTAGTCAAAAATCAAATAAATCATAGTATCATTCTTACCTCAGTTCTGCAGGCGTATACTCCCTGTAATACTCAGCATACTGCCCAGGAATGACAGCAACTGGATAATTATTGCCATTACGTTTAGGCTGTTCCTGGTACCTATATCCATTGGTAAACTGTCCTCGCTTGAGAGGTACGTGAACGGTGAAAGTTTGAAGATCGAGACTGCACTTTCGCGTTTCTTGGCGAGCTCGATTCAAGCCGACGTTCCAGGCAATAGCCGATTGCATGGCCATTTCCGCGAGGTCAAGACGATTTCGTTCGGCATTTGCTGCCGCAGAAAGTTCCTTTTGTTTTTTCGAATGTTCTTTTGCTGCTTTTTCACGCATGTACTTGCGATATTCTTCGTACTGTTCTGGAAAATCGCTGCACATGATGTCCAATACCTCAGAGCTTGCGACCGCAGTTAAACCTGTAGTAAAGTAATTTTACATTTGATATTGAAAATATGAAATTGATTCGACATAATTGGCTAAAGTGTTCAGGTGGTAAAATAAAAATTTAAAGCTTACCCATGTCACACATAGCCTCGCTAACGAGGTGATTCTCCCTCAAATAATTTCTTTCCTCCATATCGACCATGCGTCTCTTAAGATCTGGATACTTGCGCTTGAAACTCTTGACGCCGAGATACTGAGATATTTGTTCTTGAATCATGAAAGTCTCGCCACGTCCAGCAGGTTGATTATCCTTACGATCAACATGCGGCCACTCGTATTCCGCAATTTTCTCAACGGTGAACGGACCCTCGTCTGGATCGAGATTTATTTCCATGCGCCGAATCCTCACCTTGACCTTCTCAGACTCGGTGGTAGCGGTACTTAAGACGCTGCCCTGTGATTCCTCGTTAGCGGCCAGTGCCTCTGGTACACCTACACAACCGTACATCGTAACTATTATCTCGAATCTCCTCTTCCGATGACCTCATAAAGGCTCAACAACCTCTTCTCTAAGCGAGTCGGCTGTTTTTATACGACTTATGTACGACATCGAAAGAAAAGCCTCTATTTTTAGGCCGAGCTTTTGGAGCTTTACCAATGCCGGCAACGCGACTTTTTACGCGTGTGCTTCGCTTAAGCTCTGCGGTATAATCTTTATTTATTTTTTTTTATTTTTTATAAAAAATACTAATTAAGAAATTTTAAAAATTATAGATTATTACCAGGGAATTATTACCAAATAAGGACATGTGTCGACTCTTTAAATTATTATAACCACTTTTAAACAGAGAATCAATAGTGTAAAAATAAATGAATTACCTGTAACTGGCACATTACGTGCAGGTGTCTGTGATCTGGAGCCGGACTCGGCGCTCATTCTCGTATCTTCATCCATAACAGTCAGAGTAGAAATTGATTCGGTTTTTGAAGTCGTTGGTGGTTCGGCAGATATTTTCTTAATAGACGGTGCTAACCAATTTTGGGGTTCCTGAGCTGTCAGTGTAGGTTCTTTTACACCTTCTTCAATATCCGCCTGCTTTTCGCTATCACCCTCGCTTGTGATTTTTATATCGATGACATTTGTCTGATCTATATTTGCATCTTCATTAGTTTTGAACTCTTCTTCCATATGTTGGTCGGAAATCTCTATCGACGTAGAAGCTATTGGTTCCGTATCCAATGTTGTTTCTGTATTGATTTCTTCGTCAGGTTTTGTTTCGTATATTTCTTCTTGATTCACTTCCGACTCCTAATAATAATTTTAATAAATAGAAACAGATATAAATAATGAAGAGAACAAATAGACTTTTGATAATTCGTACGTTAATTCAATGATAAAATCTTTACCTGCAAAGGTTCATCGTCAAGTTGAGATTCGGACTCTGACAGCGTAGTCGATGAAGCCGGCGTTATTTCAACTTCGTTGGATTGTATTTCTGTTCGCTGTAAGTTTGATGGTATTTCGACTCTCTGTAAAGCTGATTGAGCATCTATTCGATGTAAGGTCGGCTGACTTAGAGCTTTGAATAGCTCCGGAGATTTGCTGCAGACCTCAAGTGGAAGTTTTTCCAAGCTAATTATTGCTGTTGTTGATTTCTCGATTTCCGTAAGATCTTGTTCGATTCGCTGCCTTTTCATTGGTACATCAACTGACTCGTATTTACGTTTTCCACGACCTGCGATAATGTAGCATTTATAGATTTAATTTTACTTTAGGTCTGTTTCTAAGAATTTGAAAATTTGTTTTGTGCAGAGCATAATAAACGATTTATAAGTTCTTAAAGTAAAGAAAACTGTAAATATTTAAAATTGAGTGAATATTTTTTTGTTTGTATAACGCATATTTCTATTTTATAAATATTTAGTTTGAAAGCTTATCATAAAAAAAATATCGTGACTAAAGTACTTAACTTTAAAAAAATTAAAAAATTACGCATTTAAAAAAATTTTTTATAGAATAATTTTTTTTCCTTTAATTAAATAGGTTCTTAACTATTGATTTAATTTAAAATTAAAAAATAATAACTTACCTCGTCCTCTACCGCGTTTAGGTGGCGCATAACTTTTTTGACTCCTGCAAGTTCTTCTCGGTCGCTCACCAGAGGCTTCGCCACCGCCAGCAGCGGAAATTTGTGCCTGCGAATGCTGCAGATGTTGTTGATGCAGCTGTGCGGATAAATTCTGCTGAAGTGGATATTCTACCGGCTGATCGAGACTAAGTGGATCTCTCGCCAGCTCGAACTGCTGGAACGGAGCCGAAACGTGACTCGACGAGGTGGGGACGACGCTAGATCCAACTCCAATACGACGAGGTCTGCCCCGCTTCTTCGGCATTCTCGTTGCCTTCATGATAGGCGGAACCTCGTCGATTATCATTACGTCCTGGCTCGAGTTTGAGTTCTCGTTGACGATTATCAGCTCCGGTTGAGGATCGATTATTTCGCAGTCTGAATTTAACGGCGAGGCACTTGGTGGTTCGGCTTGCAAAGTATTTTTTAGGTGCTCGCCCAATAATACGTCACCTGTTGCAAGCGAGCACACCTGCGTAATACTGATTTCTTGATTAATAACATTCATTTGTTGTTGACTAATGCTACCAGCTTTAGAGTCGAGTAATAATTTTTTCGAAGGTTGTTCTTTTTTTGTAATCGGCTGTATTGTTATGTCTGGTAACATCTGTTTCATACTTGTTTCTATTTTTGATTTTTTAGATTCGATCGGTGCAATTGTGATTTCTTTACGTTTGTTATGCAAATCCATCATAGTGTTTTCGACGGATTTGCTTGCTACCGGTTCTATAGTTACATCTGAATGACTCTTTTTTATTTCTTTGAGAGTCGATTCTTTAAATGTTAGCATATCTTTGTGGTCTTTGTGTTTTAGAGATTGAGCTATAGAAGATACGGTACTTTTAGAGAAATCTTCTTGATGATCACTTGTATTTATAATTGTTGGATGACCAGTTTTTGAAAGTTTGATTTTCATTTCAAGGTGTGAATCGTCCTTCGATTTTTGTTGACCAGTAGAACTATAATAAAAAGAAAAAAAATTAATATCCAGTGTAAGAAGACGTAATTTTGTAATTTATATAATTTATTTATATTTACCTATGATCTTTATTCTTTGAATGTTTTATTTTAATACCGTGCGCTACATCATCGGTTTCTTTAGGTATTTCAGGATGAATGATCGACGGATCTCCAGTCTTTGACAGTTTAATTTTCATCATACCTAGAGGCTGCTCGTTGCTCTTTTTAACAGACTCATCATCTTTTCTCATATCACTTGTCTTTGCCAGCTTAATCTTAACACCTTTGCTTGTGACTTTCGAAGAATCGTCGGCAAGATCTGCATCTGTTTCTTCCATTTCGAGTCTCTCTTTGGATTTTGACTTTTTTGAAACTTCAGGAACATCCAACTTTTCCTTAATCTCCTCCGTATACTCACTAGAAATGATTGAAGCATCGCCAGATTTTGACAGCTTAATTTTCATACCGAGAGGCGACTCCGTTCGTCTCGTGCCTTCTTGAACATCTTCCACGGCTTTGTCTTTGGCCTTGGCTTCTTTTTGATCTTCGACCAATTTATTATCCTGTTGGATTATAGAAGCATCACCAGATTTAGACAATTTAATCTTCATGCCAAGGGAGTCTTGTTTCTTCACTGTAGTTTCCTGAAAGTAAATTAAACAATAATTGTAAGCTTACGAAAAAAATAGAATATCCATATGTTATGTAATCATAATGTAAAAAAATTTACCTGAACCACCTCTTTTGACTCCCTATGTTTCTGTTTGTGGACACTAGACTTCTCTTTGGCTTCGTCTTCTTCCTTATCGGCATCAGCCATTTTCGCAAGTTTGATTTTAACGCCACCATGAGCCGTAAGAGTAGAGCTGGCCTCGGTATGCCATTGAGCTGTCTCATCAAAGCCGCTATCACTACTAGGAATAATCGAAGGATGACCTCCTTTTGATAATTTGAGCTTAATTTTGCCAAGTTTATGGCTCGGACTATCATCGGGATTCGGAGAGTTTGCAGCTGAGCGGATCTTTGGACTTTTGGGTGAACGTGGTTCAGAACAATCAGCGATCGCAGACTTGGCAATTTTCAAAATTATGCGTGGCGAGCCAACATTTTCACATTCCGAATAAGGTTGCAGCTGTGGTTGCGCTTGCAACTGCTTTTCTACTTCCTTTTTCGGAGTTTCAGTGATCTTGGGCTCACTGCTGATCGTTGGTCGTTCTGGTGAACTCAACTGCTCGCTTGATTCCCCCTCTTCTTCATCTTCTTCAACAACGAATTCGCTTGTTTGTAAAGTATCACTGGGTAAATCAATTATCTGCGAGGCATCCGGTATTTCGATCTGTGGTGGCTCTTTGTAACGATCTTCTACTATCGCAGCTTTTGGCAAAGTCTTTGATGTTAGCTTAATTTCTGGCAATATCGGCATCTAAAAATAAAATAAAATTTAATATATTTATTCACGTTTTTAATAAAAAAAATTAGAGAATCATTACGAGATTATTAATAACATAAAAAGTATACACTGTTTA
This sequence comes from Leptomastidea abnormis, assembly GCA_030522805.1. NCBI lineage: Eukaryota > Metazoa > Arthropoda > Insecta > Hymenoptera > Encyrtidae > Leptomastidea > Leptomastidea abnormis. The sequence goes on from JAPYZE010000052.1 coordinate 46,251, forward strand.
CCTGCAATACACCTTCACTAGGAATCTCTGATACAAAGCTTGTTGCACTAGATTCTACAGTGCTGAGTAAATCATCAGTTGCTGGCAGGTTACTTGGTTCGTCGGTATCCATGTCAGTTGATTCTTCAACTTCAGCCTCTAACTGTTGCTTCTGTTCTAATTTTTCTTTTTCGCTTTCCAATTTTGCTGCTTCAGAAATAATTTCAGCCTCGGATATAGAAATCGGATCATAAGTTGCTTCTGTTTCATTTACATCGGATGTCAAATCCGCGGCGTTTTCGCAAATATCGTCTTCAATGGGAACGTACAAATTGGATTTTTCTTCAACTGTCTGATCTTCATCAATTTTTGGAGCTTCAATGTTCTGTTCCTCAGACTCTTGTAAGAATTTTAGAGCAGTTTCTAATTCCGAAGTTTCAATTGTTGGCTCTTCATTTACAACTTCTGATTCTGCATCATGTAGTTTAGGAACTTCGGTTTCTTCAAACTGAGCACTGCTTGTTGCTAAATCTGTATCAGCTTCTTTTTCCAAATTACTTTTCTTAGGCAATTTATCAATGATTGATTCTTCACTTTCTGGAACTTCAACTGATGTATCAGTGTTTTCATCTTCAATATTCTTTTCAATATTTGTTTCACTAGTCATTTCAATATTTTCAATTTGCTCTGTTGACTGACTTGGTTTCTCATCTTCTAATGCTTCATCAATTAAAGGATTTTCTATCAAATCATTTGTTTCTATTTTATTTTCACTTTCTTCATCTAAAATTTCTGGAATTTCTTTTACATCAGTACCAGTTAAATTTGTAGATTGTATTTTAGTATAACTTGATTCTTCTGACTCATTATCATTAGTTGATTCTACTTGAAGTGTAAAATCATCTTTTTCATGATCTTCTATTATTTCATTGTCTTCTTTGCTTTGTAAGTCCTGATCATTATTATCATCAGATTCAATATTTTCCAAGGATTTAATGTTTTCAGTTTCTGCTACAGATTGCAAATTTTCTGAAATTTCAGATATCAGTTGCCTTTCAATTGTTTCTATATTATCTGATGATTTATTTTCTTGTAAATTTTCATGAACAGTTTCAGGACTTTTATCTTTAATATTTTCAATGGTATCAAGAGAAACAGCTTGTTTCACATTATCAATATTTTCAGTATTTACATCAATGTTAGAATCTTTCAAATTTTCACTATCTTCTAGATAATCAATACAATCCATGAATTCTTCCTTTTCTTCAACTTCTGATAAGTCTTCTATTTCAGAAGCTTGTGTATCAAAAATATTAGCTTTTACCAAATCTTTATTTTTAATTTCTATAGATTCTAAAGATTGGGTATTATTAGATTCTTTTTGTTCAATAGAAGATATAAATTCAGAATCTTGATTCTTGTGCTGTTCTTCAATATTTGCATCAGTCTTTATATCAAAAGACTGAATTTCTTGAAAGTCACTACTTGCACCTGTATTTACATCTACATTTTCTACAGTTTCCATAGGTTCAATATTAGTAACACTTTCTTTTTCATGTTCTAAAATAGATTGAGGCTCAACTTCCATTATAGATTTAATATTCTCACTCGCACTATTCCTATTTTTGTCAATACTTTCAATATTATCCTGTACATTTTCACTATTTACAATATTTACAGATGCATTATTTTCCGTTTCCTTTGACAAATGACTAGAATTTTTTATTTCTTTTACAACATCATTATCTGACTGATCTGCTCTTGTTTCTTTATGTTCCTTTGTTCCACAATCATCTTGTTCTTTATTTTCATTTTCTTCATATGGTTCAAAATCTTTTCCTGTTAGTGTACTTTGAATAGTTTCTATATCTGCAGTTACTTTTTCAAAAATTACATTAGAGACTTCATTTGTTTTTAAATTGCTAATATTTGCATCATCAACTGAATCTTCTGATTTATCAAAAGGTTCTAAAGTACCAGACTTAGTAATATCCTCTATACCTTCTTTAATTTCAGTTTGATCAGTTGTACTACTTGTAGATAATTCTTTACAAGAATTATCAATTTCTATTTTATTTTCTACATTTTCTAATTTATTATCATCTTCAGAAGATTCAACTTTATCACTTTCTATTTCTTGTACCGATGGTTCTAATTGAAAAGATTCAGAGTCGAAATCATTTTTTTGCAAATTATCAATATTTGATTCAATTTTATCATTTTCAACATTACTCATTTCCTGGTTTTGTTCAATTTCTGGTATTAAATCCAATTCTAAACATTCTTTTGCAGGTGATGATTTAGTTTTATTTACATGTTCACTTATTAAAGGTTCAATAAGATCAGTTGCTATTTGTTCTGTCTTAGGTTCAGAATCAGTCACAGAAACCTCAATATCATCTTTCTTTCTGGACAAATTTTTAATATTTTCTATCACATTTAAATCGTTGTCTTTATTAATTTCTAATTTAAATTTAGTTTTATCTTCTAATGCTGTTTCAAGTACATCATCTGGACAACTTTGAGATTCTTGTGAAGTGTAAGCTTCATTTATCAATGACAAACTATTGCTCGCAGAATATTTTTTTGTATCAGAAGTCAGTTCATCTTGGCTATCTGTTTTGTTAAAATCTTCAGAATCATTTGTATCTGCTTTTGACTCTTCCACAATACTATCTTGTATTTTATTACTTTCTGTATTATCATCAAGCTCAGAGATTTCTGAAAAAAAATTATATTATATATAAAAAAATAGATTTAATTTATCAATTTAAATTTAAGTTAGCTTGTTATATATATCATAATTAGCATATTATAAAGATAATGTAATTTCATTAAAAACTATTTATTAACATGTTATTTAATTTATACTCACTATTTAATGCTGCTTTTGCATTACTTGCAGCTGTTGGAATAAAACTTTCCTGCACTTCAAAGCCGCTTGAAATATCTTTTTCACCTAACTCATCATCTGGCGTTGTATCGTGTGAACCGGCAAGTGTTATATCATCAGCATCTTCGTCATTGTCTTCTAACTTAGGAGCACCATCTTTAGTATCGCAGATGATTTTGGACAAAGCATCTATTTCGCTCTCTAATGTGGACTCTGCATCAGCATCAGCTAATTCATGGATAACGTCGTTTACATCCATAGTGAATTTATTGGAGTAATCTGGATGAATTGTTTAAACATTAAAGAGTAACAAAATGTTGTTCAATATTGATACACTAATCTCTTGTCCTATTAATCCTATTGGTAAACAAAATACTCATTTCTTATGCTCTGTGTAGCTTTCTATGATAACTTTGTAAGGTTATGAAGGATAATATTCTGGCTGTTGGCGTGGATTTCCGAGCCATATTTACAACAAATCCTACAATCGGATTAACATTATTAAACACTTGTATTAAAATCACAAATGAATCTATTTTTTTGTAGAAACACTAAAGATAAAAATTGTTTTTATAAACATAACCAGCATAACTCGTCCCTTTTCGTACTCGAACCACAATTAATTTTGCACTACGTAAAATTTCATTATTTTATAAAATCTTAAGGACGTCCGCGTTTAATAATTTATTTTTTGTAAAACAAAGGGCTGTTGTTACTAGCAATGATTTATAAAAGTTGAAACCAAGCTATTTTTTTAGAGTAAACCGACATAGCGAGGCTCAGAGAGGAACTTATATATAATACATATGCAGCAGTGCAGCTATAGCTTTTGGGTCATAACGTCACGCAGAAGTCAAAATACTGAAACTCCGTTATCATAAATTGAAATTGAAAGTATAGTGTAGCAGAGGTACAACAATAAATAATCATAATAAAAAAATTAAATAAAAGCTAGTATTGTTTGAATATGAAAATAAACATTGAAGTAAAAATAAAGAGTTAAATATAATTTGGGTAAGTTGTTGACGGTTGATACAGTAGAAAACCGTAACTTGACCAAAGAATACGAATTACGCGGAATATTTAAATAAAAAAACTAAGTAATCCTGAACAACAATTATATTTCAATAAACACTTTTTAGTTGAATTAACTTTTGTTTCAATACAATTAAAAAAAAAAATGTTAAAAATGTTCATTGTTTAATTTTAAATGAACATGTATCAATTCAAATTTAAATGGAAGGGTAAGAAAAAACATTTTATTTGAAATATTTAAAAAAAATTTTTATTTATAAAATTTATAGACAAATCAATTTATGTACATCCAATATAAAAAATAAAATATTGACTATTTAAATACTGCAGGTTTATTTGATACTAAATTATCATTAAACTGTATTTTTTTCTTTATTTAAGTTTCTTCGAGGTGGTTTTTTAACTTTTTGAAAATGTTCAATGATCTTTTGAATTTCATAGTCATTTGGATTTTCAGATATGTGAACTTCCATAAATTTCACTAATTTAGATCTTTTAATCTGTCTAAGTTGTTTTTTTAATGATTTATTTATTTTATAATAATTATCCAAATTCTCCTGAGAACGGTAGGCCAAAAAGACATTTTCTGCAATTTTTCTTTCTTTAACTAGTTCTGAACATTTGTCATCAAACCAGTAACGTTGTGGGTAATGTTTTAAAAGAATTTCAAAAAGATCTCTTTTTTTAGATACAGCCTCATTTTCCTTTTCAGTTTCAAGAAAATTATTTGAACAACTTTGAGAATTTTGCGAAGTACATGGTTGATTTGTTAATGGCAAACTTGTTGCACAGCTTTTTGTGTTTGTTGTCAATTTACCTTGGGTGTTTGCCTTTACAAATTTTTTAGAATCATCTGTATCTGTTTTTTGTTCTTTTACAGTGTTGTCCTGGATAATGTTTTCTTGTGTACTTTCTTTTAATATGGAAGTTCCTAAAATAAATTAATTTTTTAAATAAATTACAGACTTACAATATTCCAAAATAAAAATTTTAAATTCAAACTTATTTTATAAATTTTAACGAAAAATTTATATTCTTGCATTTTCACGAAATTTATAGAAATTAACAAATGTTTCGATTTTTGGTTGTAACAAAATATTAACGATTGTTAATAAACTTTTATAATATTTATGAGTACTCACTCGATTCTGCATTGGAAGATAACGTTGTAAGGCCTTTAACTGATTTAAAATCCTTGTCATTGTCATTTAATTTAAGAGCACCGTTGTTAATAACATTGACGATTTCAGGCAAAGTAGTTTTTGATTTAGACTTTGCTTCAGTATCGGCTTGTTTATCCGTAATATCGTTTATATCCATAGCGTGTTTTGCAATCACTAAATAAATAAAAAAATGAATAGAGAATTACTTTAGCTAAGTTTCGTGTAACTTTGCGATAAGTAATTAGTAAAATTTTAAATTAACACTCACCGACTCACCTAATATTTGTTTTTGTACTTCAACTGTTTTTTTGGTCAAGGAGAAATATATCAGAAAACTAAAAAATCATCTAGGTTTATCAAATATTTTGTTGGAAAATAACAGTTTGGCAAAATTTTGCGGAAGTCAAGCTATTATTTTGGAGGGAATCAGCATAACAAAGATCTCATCAGATTTATAAGGAATTGCTAGGTTTATTCGCGATTCCAGGTTAGATGAAGAAGCGCGGTTTATTTTCAATTCATTGAAGAGAATATTTTTGGTATTTATTTGATGGATATTAAAAATAATTTATGAAATTATTTACCAGAAAATGTTAATGATTTAAATTGTGAAGTATATTTTTTAAACATCTAATTAAGGTATGTATCATGTGGATAACAAACATTTTTTTAATTTTATTAAAAATTATAAAATGTACATTTATAATTAGCAAACTTTATACAAAGACTTTGTACAATCATAAATTTAAAGTTAAATCAACAATTTATAACAATTATTATAAACAGAGCTTACTTTATACATTTATTAATATTTTTTGTATTTCTTTTTATAGAATTTATCAAAGAATTTAGTTCTGCACTGGTATTAGATTTTTTCTTTTTTGTGCTTGGTTCTCCATTTGTAGAATTTTGAGTAGTAGTCTGAAATAGTAAATATTTTATCTAAATAACTTTACTCAATAAATATAAAATAACATAAATAGAAAGTCTTACAGTTTCTGGATCATTTTTAATTCTCCTCTTGAGTTTTTCTTTAACAAAATCTTCTGTACCTTTAGTCTTTTTATAATTAGGATCAGTTGGATCAATATTAAATAGATGAGATGTATACAATGCTGTAAATCTAGGATCTTCCACATTAACTTTAAAATCATCCTTGCTTGCTTCTTCTTTTAAATCTCGTTTCCTCTTGTTCAGGCGCTTCTTCTTTGATTTCGTCAAAGCTTCAGCTTCTTCTATCCTTTTCATGTCAAAGTGCCGTTTGTTACCTTCTTCATTTTCATCCATTAATAAAAGTTCCAATTCTGCCTTCCGTTGATTTTCTTCTTCTTCGTCGGCAGATTCAACATCGCTAGTCTTTGAAATATTCTTTTTCTTTTTCACTTGTGGTTGCATATTTTTTATTTCTTCAGCAAAATATGGATCATTTAAATCTATATCTGAAGGAATAGAATCCTCACTGTCTGATTCATCATTTTCATCGGCTGATTTTTTTTTCATCTCCCTTTTAGCTTTCTTTTTCTCTTTTCTTTTTTCTAAGTATTGTTCAAAAGGTGTTAAATTTTCCTTTTGCTTTATTTTTTCTTTTTCCTTTATCAAATTTTCAGTCTTTTCTTGAATACCTATGCCCCAAGTAAATTCTAATTCAACATCTCTTTTCTTTTTTTCTTCCTCAGCCTCAGTAATAGACTTGAGTAATGATTTATAAACATCAACATTTTTTCCTTTCTGTTTAGATTCATCAATTTGTTCTAATTGCTTCTTAACTTCATCTTCAGATTCCTCGTCACTAGTTCCACTAGCTATGTAAGCTTGCAAGTCATTTTGATCTACTTCTTCTATTTTTCCAGTTTTTAATTTTTGAGTAAATTCTTGCCTGTCTGGATTGGTTTCATCCCAAGTTAAATCTACTTTAACTTGTTGTAAAGCAGTAGTTGTAAATAATCTGGGTGTGTATTTAGTTAAGTCTGGCATTTTATCACAGACTTCTCTAGGCTCTTGATCAAAAGTTTCTTCATCAGGAATAAATCTCAAATCAAGTTTAGTAGAAGAAGATTCATATTCAAGACCATCACATTCTTTGTAAATTTTATTGGCAGTATTTGCAGAATCAAAAACTATGACTGCATAATAATATTTCAAACGATTCAATTGATACTGTCTTAATTTTTCCATATGATAACTTGAACCTTCCTCATTTTCTTCATTATTTTTTATAAGTTCATCATCGTCATCTTTACTAGAGTCAACCAATTCCATTGGACCTTTGATTTCTTCTTCTTTCATGCGCTTCAGTCCAAATTCAGATGGGTATATTGTAACAGTTTTAATATAGCCTTCAGAAGGCAAGAATGAATTAAAAAGTACCATTATATCTACAGCTCGTATTCTGTCCCAGTCCATGTTACAAGCGGCCAATCTATGTGTGATATCTTCTGTGGTCTCAGCTTCTTTATCTAACTCTCCCCAGGCATGTTCAATATCCTCATCATTATCATCTTCAAATTCAGAACTTTCTTCATCTGATGAACTATCAGAAAATAATGCTCCCTCTCCTCTTGCATAATCTACAGTCAAATCTCGTAATTTTTTCTTTATATCATCATTTAATTTCTTTTCATTGGCATTTTTCAAATTCAATTGCTTTTCATTTTCTGACAAATCACTATTTTGACCTTCTTCATCGGATGCCTGATCACTTTCTGCATCTGAATCTTGACTACTTTCTGCATTTGAATCCTTATCAACAGCTGTGGGCTTTTTTATAAGAAGTAGTTTACCATTGCTAGAGATATTAGGATCATAATCATTATCACTTTGTTCACTTTCTTCATCATCAGAATTTTTGCTTTTGGTCTTTATCAAATTTTTCAATTTATCCTTTTTGACTTTTTTACTTTGCTTACTGGAACTTGACTCTCCATTGCTTTTATTATTTGACAATTTGAGTGCTTTTTTAGATTTTAATACTTGTTTTGTTGGTTCAATCTCCTCTGAAGAATCAACGTCCTTATCTGAATTTTCCTCGTCACTTGAAAGATGATAGTACTTTTTAAAGTTCTCAGAAGATGTTTGATTTACAGGTCGACCTCGTTTGTCCACAGTATATTTAAGATTGAACCTTTTATCGGTAAACATGCTTTGGAAACGCTTGTCTATTTTTATTTTTTTCTCCTTCTTAGGGATCCTTCGAAATTTCGGATCCTTTGCAAGTCCCGCAAAGCGGGGATCCTTAAGCATTTCCTCCATTTTGGTAGGTTTATCTAAAAATATTAAAATGTTTAAATGATAAATTTTAATTTTAAAAATACGGTTTTTATTAATGTGTCAGAGGTTATATTTTGAATATTGGTATTATCTTTAAAAGTAAAATAAATCTTTAAATAACCAAATTATACCATACCTTAATGATTTTTCATAAAAAATTATATGTAAAAATTATTAAATATTATTAGAAATTAAAGTAAACAATCTTTAAGTCTTTAACACACGTGATTGTCTGCATGTGTAAAGCTGACAGCAAGTAGCAACACCGCTGAAAAAAAAGTATTCTATTTTACCGTTATGTTGGCAACAATTGACTTATAATCAGGGCGCTATTTTTGACTTTCTAAAAAAATTCATCAACTTATAAAGCAAGTCTAAACATTAAATTTTACACACATCAATCTAACAATTTTTTTCCATAAATGTAAATTACAGACATCATAAATCATGGGCTTACTATGGTCATGGTCACGTCGTCAATCAGCCCATCACATCTGCAGCGTAAGCAAAGGCTCGGAAAGTCATTTGCCTCGGTTACCACCAAACGCCGCGTTTTCGGCAAATTTCAAACGTCGATTACAGAAGATCTTGCTTGTCGCGGATAATCACCCTTACACCCGCATTTATTTACGCAGCAAAGCAGCTATAGCTTTTGAGAAACGTCGACATGGTATATCAGCTTATTGGTGGCTTGTTCATCCTTGCAGTATGTTTAGGTAAATTATATTGTTTTAGTTGAATTAATTAATGAGATTATTATTAAAATAAGAGATATTATTTTCAGATTCATATGGGATTTTTTCATGGCTATTATTTATTTGTATCTGTTCATTATGATACCTTATACCTTGTCGTTTTTACGTATGCCAAAAGATAAGGATGCAGTTAGTGACATTATTTTAAAGCTAACTCCTGCCTACGCTATTTGTCTTATTGATATTCTTATTAATTGCATTACTGGATATGTTTCTGATGATAGACATGAAATTTTTATTGATCCTATATTAATTGTAAGGTCAGTAAAATAAGATTTTTTTTTAATATTAGCAATAAATTATAAAAAAATATTTTAATTGATTTTTTTTATTTCAGACATTACTTTAGAAGATTTTTTTTGGTAGATTTAATATCTTCGATACCATACATATGGTTCTATCAAGAGCGTATAGAAGAACCAGGACCAAATGTCAAAATGTATCTTTTTTTCTTGGAATTAATACCACTTTTCAAATTTTTTCGTTTGCCTACGCTACGTAAATACGTTAAACAAATAATTGTTGTATGTAAAAATAATTATTAAAACAAGATATCAATCATCTTAAAAATTGTACAGATAATTTAATTTTTAGGCTTTCGGCGCATCTCGAATTTATCAACATGGCATATGGATATTTTTATTGACAGTTTTAATTTTTCATTGGGCTGCTTGTTTTACTTATGCAGTGCCTATCGTTTACGCATACTGGATGAAAGTACCAAAAGAGGTAATCAAATAAAATAATCTTTGTTATAATGTTAAATCATAAATTAAAGTATTACGATTAAATTCTAGAAAGCCAAGGGCTTTTTATTTAAAAGAAAATTATACGACGAACCAACTTGGTTCATTTACGTGACCTGCTTACACATGGGTGGTGGTAATCTCTGCAGTTATAGTTACACCGAATTTGAATTCATGGACATACCGGATAAAGTTGCACGATGTATTTTACTTATAATTGGCATGGCTTATTTTCTTTATGCTATTGGTATGTGTGTAGTAGACGCGTACTGTATAATTATTATAATAGCCGCGAGATAAATAATTAATATTTGTGCTTGCAGTTGTTGTTTTGCAATTAGTAAGTTCGTCAGCCGAGCCAGAACTTAAATATCAATCGATAATGCATGGAGTTCGAGATTACATTCGCAAGAAAAAATTGACGAAAAAACTTCGTGAAAGATTATTACATTTTTATGAGCATAGATTTCAGGGGAGTTTGTTTAAAGAGAAAGCTATAACGGCTACGTTGTCCAGTAAGTTTTTGCTTTTATTTTTTTTAAATTTAATAATATGTTTGGCTGACCTAATCATTATAGTGTTACTATACTATTGTTTATTATTATTATTTTTGTTTTATTTTATATTACACATATTAATGTGTAAATACTTTTAATTTAGAGCATTTAAAGAACGAAATTACTCAGCACAGCAGTAGAATATTATTGGAATCAACTCCATTGTTCAACGATATTTCTCGCAGCTTGTTAAATAATATCATAGGTAATGATAATTTATTAAAATATCTCCTCAATATTTAATTAAATTTTTTATTAAATTTTTTGATACACATTTTCCTTACCAAGGTGCATTAAAACAAGTGATTTTCCTGGAAGACGACGTCATTTATAAATGTGATACTCACGGAAAATGTATGTACTTCATTATCACCGGTACGGTTGCGCTAATTAGCTACACGGGAAAAGAAGTGAGTTTATAATTAATCATACAAAAAATAATTAATTTTTTAAAATAAATTCAATCTAAAATAAACTTGAAATAAACTTTTTTTTTAATAGTTATGCCACGTAAAAGACGGCGAATATTTCGGTGAAATATCTCTATTTCAACACGAGCACAAAAGAAAATTGACTGCAATAGCTTTGGAAGTTTGTGAAGTGCTTAGATTAAATCGTCGAGCTTTTAATCGTTTGGTACCTGTGACATCAGAATTTTATAAACGTCTGCAATTGGCAGCTCATCAACGATTGCTGGATTTGTCGAAAATCGATGATCAAACATCGGTAGATGAAATATTTCCTCAGCAGTTCGTATATATGAGAAGTAATTATAATAATAATGGTGATAATGCGAGACCGGCTGATAATGAGAATTTCAACATGCAAGATGACGATTATGACGATGATGATGATTAAAACTTTTTATTAACAAAGAGACTAATATAATTTTAAAATCAAGCATTTATTAACATAAGTTTGAAAATTAAATTTTTTTCTATTTACGTGGCGTTAATAAATAATTAATTCGCTAAAAAAAAAATTTTTTCTAAAATATTTTATAAGTACAAAAATTTAATAAAACTTCTGTAATTTGATACGCACAGCCAATATATAGACGCGATAACGATCCTTTGTATACATAACAGAATTTCATTTTCGTATAAAAAAGTAAACAGTTCAATCTAATGTAAGGCTATTTAACTATCGCTACCCAAAAATAGCGCATGCGTGGGTGTTGTAAATCGATCGTTGAATAAATACCTTATATCAACATAGTTACACTGTTGGCTGTTCTGCTACCAGCATCTTAGACTTCTGCTCCAAAAAGTATATACTTGGTAACTCAGTAGCGCACGTGACTCCTTGTAAACAAAACGGCTATATCGAGTGTAGTGATTATTATTCATTTAATTATTCATTTAAAATAGCTGGAGTTTAGAGAAAGATGCAGGTGCGCCGGCATTTATTACCACGTTCTTTCAGTGATGCAATTTCGGTTGGATTTCTACTTGTTATCGTGCCCTTACTCTACTGGTTCGAGCTTTGGATCGTCTTGCCTGAAATTCATGCTCCGGGTAGCTTAATCTACATACTGCATTTCTGCCTTGGAAGCTTTATTATGGTCAACATCGTTGGGAACTTCACTTATACCCTGCTTTGTGACACTAGTGTGCGTCAAGCTCCTTTGAGTAGAGCTGATGGTTGGAGAATCTGTGCTGTTTGCGAGGCACTTGCACCACCTCGTTCCTGGCATTGCAATACTTGTGATACCTGCATACTTAAGCGTGATCATCATTGCATATTTACAAGCTGCTGCATTGGACATTACAATCAGCGTTACTTTCTTATGTTTGTTCTCTACCTGTTCTTTTCTACCATTTATGCTTTCACCTACAACAGCTTTTTTATCTGGAACAGGATTGAGTTTGAGTTTCCTATGACTATAATAAAGCTTGTTTTTCCTGTGGCTATATTCATGTTTGGTTTTGATGGCTCTATTGATCAGTTTTATTTAATGCTGTATATCGTTACTGCTGTTGGTATGCTGTTTACTGGAGCTCTAGTCTTTTATCATTTCAACTTGGTTATTAACGGCTGCACATCTGATGAGAAGAACAAAGATAATTTTGTTTATAATCTGGGCTGGAGACAAAATATTAAAGAGGTGTTTGGAGAAAGGTGGTATTTGGTCTGGCTGTTACCTTATGTTACTTCCAAATTACCTCAAGATGGTGTTAATTGGAAAAGGAATGTCAAATTAAATATGAATAGCAGCAAGAGTAGATGAATTATAACTTGTTACTTGTACTGGAAGTTTTTCTAATGATGAATAATAATGGGACCAATGTATCGTTGAAAGATGTGCTTTTAAGCAAAGTATTTAAAGTGTGTTTATATGCAAATTTTGACTTTTTAAACACATTTACCTAGATCTTGTAAAATTTTGCAAGCAGATACACTAGTATTTACTGTTCAAATTTATGTGTGATTATAATATATATGTATATTGTGTATAATAATATTGTATATCAACTGTGATTTCCTACTTAAATGTAAAACTTTGTTAATCTTTGTATATAAAAAAAGCTAAACACTTTTATAACTTGTTACATGTGTATATATTTTGCAAAAGTAAGAAGAAATCTAATGTAAAATTTACGTTCTAAAGTTTATTGTATTTGTTGAATGTAATAAAAAGCATTTATGTAAATAAAAAGAAATCACTGTCTACATTTTATTATTACCTATCCTAAATATTGTTTTCCTACAAAATTACCACTGAACCCAAAATTCTTCTCAATCGTGATGAATAGCAAATTTTCTACAGTTCAAACCCGGCATTGCTATTGGCTTATAAATGTAATAGGTCTGCAAAGTTATCAGATAAGGCTAGTCGGTAGCGTGCTTGTCGGCGTATTTTTGTTGCAAAAGCGGGAGGAATCCAGGAGATAAAACGATATTTATCTTTTCCCAAGGACAAAGGTTTACGTCAGGATTACCTGTTAACCGCAGTTTTAATATTTTCAACTAGAAAACTTCAAATTCAGAGGTAAAAGTAAAAAAGTATGGCTTCGCCAGCACCGAAGTCGCCCGAGCAATCAGAAAAAAGCCGAAAATACGATAGACAGTTGAGGTAAGCCTCAAACTAATGAATATTATTATTTTTTTCTTTATCCTTTATTCTTTATTCCGGATTATAAACTTATATCCTGAAAATTAAAAAAAAACCAATTTGGCTTTTACAGGTTATGGAACGATCATGGGCAGGCACTCCTTGAAGCAGCCCATGTCTGTTTGATAAACGCTAATTGTCTTGGAACCGAGATTCTTAAATCTTTAGTGTTACCAGGTATTGGTTCCTTCACTATCGTTGATGGCAAAAAAGTTACCGACGAGGATATAGGTTCAAAGTAAGATCTACTTATTTACTAGGCATTAATTAAGTTACTTTTTTAAGATCACAACCAACAACTTTTATTTTCTTCTGTAATAAATATGCATTTATGTCTTTTAGTTTTTTTCTAGATGCTGATAGTAATGGAAAGTCTAGGGCTCAAGTGGCAACACAGCTTTTGCTTGAACTTAATTCTGATGTCAGAGGGGATTATATTGACGAGGGACCTGATCAGATTTTACATAACAGCCCAGACTTTTTTAATAATTTTACTGTTGTTATTGCCTCTTGTGTGCCGGAAAAGTAAGTCTAATACAAGATAAAATTGAATACAAATTTAATAATAATTTAGTCTTTTAAAATGTATCTATATCATTGCAGATCAATCACTGCACTTTCAAAAAAGTTGTGGGAACTTGATATTCCTCTAGTAGTGTGTAAGTCATTAGGATTTGTAGGATCTATAAGACTTCAAGTCAAAGAACATACTATTGTAGAATTACATCCTGACAATGAAATGTTTGATCTGAGGCTTGATAAACCTTTTGAAGCATTAAAAAATTACTTTGATAGTATAGATTTAGACAATATGGATTTAAAAGACCACTCACACACGCCTCATGTAGTAATTCTTTATAAGTATTTACAAAAGTGGTTAACCACTCATAATGATATACCAAGTAATAGAGCTGAGAAAGATGAATTCAAAGAAATGATCAAAAATGGTATTAGAAAAGATGAGGACGGTGTTCCAGTAGATGAAGAAAATTTTGAAGAAGCAATCAAAGCTGTGAATACTTGTATCTGTCATACAACTGTGCATAATTCTATAAAAGAAGTCTTAAATAAGAACAGTTGCATTAATTTGAATTCAAAGGTATGATTATATTTGAACTAATTACACTTAAATGAATATATGCTTAAAATTTTATGATTTAAATTAGTGATAAGCACTTTTATATCTATTCAAATGAAAGTTATTCAATATTGAATAATAATATTTCCATATAAATTGCAGAGTAGTACATTTTGGATTATTGCAAAAGCTCTTAGGGATTTCATGGAAAATGAAGGAGATGGTCTTTTACCTTTAAAAGGATCTTTACCAGATATGGTAGCAGATACAGAAAAATTTGTTTCTCTTCAACAAGTGTATGCACTTTATATTAAAATTTAATTACTTCTTCAACATTTTTAATCGAAATATATCTATTACATTTTTAGGTATCATAAACAAGCATTAGCTGATGTTGAGGCAGTATGGAGAAGAACTCTTCAGCTATTAAGACAGTTAGGTAAACCTTCAGACTCAATAACTGAAAAAGATGTTAAATTATACTGTAGACATGCGAACGAACTTCGTGTACAAAGAGGAACATGCTTAGCGGATGAATATGATTCTAGATCTATAAATGCTAATGATATAGGTTTGTTAACATATCTATTTTTTAAAAATTTATTTTAAACTTAAGTTTAGGTTTATATCAAATTTTCTTATTTTTAGCACAAAATCTAGAAAATCCTGAAAGCCTGATGGTTAACTATGTCATGTTAAGAGGAGTTGATAAATTTCAATTGGAATATAATGCTTATCCTGGTGAATTTGATGATCATGTTGAACCAGATATTGTCAAACTGAAGGTCAGTTGGTAAACTAAAGTAATAGTATTTGTACTAGCCACTATTAAAATTGAAGTTTTTCTAATAAATAATTAAAATAATAAACATCTTTAATGTAAGAAAAATTAAATATTTTTAGGCAATTGTATCAAAATTATTAAGTGAATGGGGAGTTGGACCACTAGTGAAAGATGATTATGTACATGAATTTTGTAGATATGGAGGAGCTGAAATACACAGTGTTTCATCAATCTTAGGTGGACTTGCTGCGCAAGAAATAGTCAAAATTATCACGCATCAGTACAGACCTATAAATAATACATTTATTTATGATGCAGCTTCTTGCAATGGAGCTACTTTTATATTCTAAACTATAATTAAGAACTCTGTTAATAATTTTTAGTATTTAATAATTCAAATCTTAAGAAATACAATTTTATTATTTATGTAAAATTTTTGTATAATTAATTAAGTGGTAAAGTTAATTTCAAAACCAAGTGACACTTTGATATTGTTGAAATTGATGAAAGTTTTTATACATATAAATACCTTAAGTAATATATTTGGTTGAACAAAAATTAATTATGAACTTATTAAAAATTGTCACTACCAAACACTTTACACATAAGAAAATATTTGTTTGAACTTGTCCAGTTTCAATTGTTTTTGGAATGACTTAATTATATTACTATCGCCTTCCTCGTCCTCTTCCTCTGCCACCACGACCACCTCGAGCACCTCTACCTCCACGCCCCCTGCCTCTTGCAGCTCCTTTAACAAAAATATAATTTGAAATGAAATTTTTTTAACTATAATACTAGTAATTTAAAAATGAAAGTGAATGTTACTAACCTCGAGCTGCTTCCTTCTTCTTAGCTTTAGCCTTAGGTGTGTCATCAATGAGTAATGTTTCCAGAGGTAAAGAATCTGGGAGAATGTAATACCTAATATTGTTGCCCCGTAAACTGAGAGTATCTAACTGCATTGGATCTCTATTTTTGATAGTCATTTTCACTGTTTTTAAATGTGTGTTCATTGCTACATCCACACCTGAAATGGAGTATTACTTAATTAATTAATTGAAAAAAGAATGTAAATAGTAAAGTTTATATAATTAAATTTCAAATTGATAATTTTAAAAAGCATTACTCCAGTTTTCATTCAAAAATATGAATATTTCTGCTAGTAGTATGAAAGTAACCTACTCATTAGTACAAAATAAACTTGATAAAATATTTTTACCTGTAATAGTACCATGTACTTGAGTACCATTTTTGAGTTCTATGGTCACTGTTTCATGACTGAGTTTCATTAAAAATCTGAAAATAAAATATAAACAAGTTAAAAAATTATTTAGCGGCTTATTGCAGGTTAGAACGAATAAAGCAGTAAATAAAGAGAAAATCAGATTGTAAACGTATAAATATTTTTAAACAATGAAAAATATAAAAAATTGCTTTGATTGTTTTACCTCACGAGCTTCATGATGCTGAAAAATTAGTTGTATAAATTAGCAACTAAATATAATTTAATGCCGGCTTATACACCATAAGTCCTGCACTGTGTACGAAACAGCGTAGGTATAAACATAACCTCGCGTTAAAGCGTCAGGCATTGGCATTGGCGCAAAATTAAAGTGCTAATGTTGGTAGTAATTATTTTAATTTTTTTTTTCACTTGTGCAAAGTAGAGAATGAAGTTAAAATATAAATTTGAGAATGATTTTTCAAAAATTGTTACTGAACAAAAACTTGTTACTGCACAAATAAGTAATATATTTTTTTATTGTAAAAATAAATATTACAGTTTCATAAAACGAAAATCTTGAAAAAAGTACAAATTTACATGGGATGTAAAATTTAATAATTACAATGCAAGTAAACAAGAGTCATAAAAAAAATTAATACATAAAATCATTTTCAAACTATTTCATAAAAATTTTTCCAAAGAAAAAAATAAAAAATATAAATATAAATGAATAAGCTATTTGAAGGCTCAACTTTCATTACATTAGACACGATCGATATTTAGGAAATCATTGTAGGGAGAAATTTTATTAATAAGCGTTATTTTTTACTCTGCTATTGATGATACAGTATCAATATCATCTATTTTCGTAAAACAAATATTTTCTAAATAAGAAAAGTTATTTTTTTCATAAAAGTTAGATACATTATACATTGCAGTGCATATATATTATACAAATTAATTAAATAAAGAAAAAAATCATGAACAGCATTTTTTTATTTCACCAAATAGGTATATTCTTAATTTTTAAATTTATGCAACTTTTTACTGTCAAGACAATAAGATATAAATTGCTTTAATTGCAAAAATTCTCTTTGTAAACATGATACAAACGTCATATTAAAATTGTAAAATAGATGCAACGAAATATTCTGCAACATGTGCAGCGTAGGTATAATTAAAAATTCGAAACTCAAAAATCAAATAAAGCTTTTAAAACAAACAAAATTTCTTTTTTTTTATTAAATACCTAAAATAAAAAGTTTGTTAATTATTAAAAAAAGAAAAAAAAACATTCTAATTTTCAAATCACAAAGAAAAAGAATAGAAAAATATTTTTCGAATAAAGTGAAACGTCAAGCTTGATGCTGTATAAGCATGAATGAATCCTTTAGATACCTGCTCTTGAGTGACATCGGACATATCAGAGATTACCCACAGGATTTATACATCAAACAGGTGGATAGGTATAGGTATACATGTAAAAACTATTTGTCTATCTAAATGAACTTGTTTATTCTATAAATGAATATCTGAAAAATTGAAAATCAATCAAATCAGTAAATAGTCGTATAAAAAAGAAAACATTTAATATCAACCGATACAACTCAATTTCTTTGATCCCTTGGGAGGGATTCGATTTAAAACATCGCGCGCGAATAATATCGAGCCAATAATAATCAAAGTCATCTATATAGGTATACAACGTATGTGAATATAAATTTAACATTCCAATATAGATATATTTAATATATACTACATGTCATGTTCGTTACATAGGTGTGTAACAACATTTTGCTCCGAAATCCCGGGCCAACGCGTATATCACACACGCTGACAAGCATACAGAGCACACACAGTAGCAGGAAGGGAAGAGGGAGTCTTTTTATCCCTTTACTCTATCCTACGCATTCTCTCTCTCTCTCTCTCTCTCTCTCTCTCTCTCTCTCTCTCTTTCGAGTTTGTATATGAGGGTGCGCGCGCTCGCATGATAGCTAAAAGAGAGAAAGAGAGAAAGTAAGAGATAGTATGCGCGAGGGGGTGGGTAAGAGAGAGGGTGGCGGTCAGAACTCAGAAGTAAGGGGGTGTGATAGAGCCGCGGATGAGGAGTAGAGTAAAGTACGAGAAAGAGAAAGAGCGTATAAAAGCGGAGCTCTCTCTCTCTCTCTCTCTCTCTCTCTCTCTCTTGCTGGCTGGCTGGCTTGCTGCTAGCGTGTGCCGCCGCCGACTGGTGGGCTCTCATCATCAGTACCGCGGCCCGTCCGATCGCACACGTATATACCACTATATATATGTATACATACAGCTTGCACGCTCTCTAGTATACAGAGAGCCGGACGATCGTATATACATATATATAAACGTGAAGTTAGAGAGAATACGTGAGTTTGTATAAGCGAGAAGGAAGAAGAAAGAAATAAAGAAGGAGGATATATATAACTATATATGTGTCCGGTCGGCGTGTGCAGAGAGAAAGAGCAAAAAAAGAGCGAGTGAAACGAGTAGTGTTCAGCATAGAACGCGCCTGGCTGCAAGTAAGAGGTTATAGTAACCCGTGCATCACAACGCGATACGAGTTTTTTTTTTGGAGCAAGAAGACTCTGTCATAAACTCGTTATATTTTGGAGTTGCTCCTTTTTTTAAGCTGTGTGTGTGTGTGTATGTGTATTCTATCGGACAGTGCGCGAGAAGAACGTGGTATATATTTATCTAAATAATACAAGTAAGGAAGTTGAGAGAGAGCATTATAGCTTTGTCTGCTCCTTTCGATCTTGTGTCGTCGTCGTTGTCGTCGTCGTCGGAGTCGCGTGTGTGTATCATTCATATATACATATACATAAAAAAGTGTGCAAGAGAACCGACTTCGTCGTCGTCGTCGTCGTCGTCGTCGCAGCCTCTGCGCTGCTGCAGAACGTCCCGTGCGTGTGTTCTCGTGTGCTGTAAACTCGTGAGGTATAGGAACAAGCCTACACGTTTTGTGGTGATCGTAGATTAATTATATCCCACAAGAATACAGAAGAATTCTTACATCAGTGTTGTGTTAGTATACCAGAAGAAATTCAAGAGTTTATTTATTTTTTCTTTTCTTTTCTCTTCTGCTATATAACGCCGTCCGAGGAATCCTTGGACGCGCGATATATATTCTACCAAGAAAGAAGAGAAAAAGGGACAAGAGTATCATCATCTGTGTCTTGTCAGAGCAGTACATCGTGTACGTGACACACCGGGAGAAGCAGCCGGAAAGAGGCAGCCCAATACAGGGGCCAGCCCCGCAGGTATATATCATAAAAATCGTCTTTTCCATTTCCTCGTCTTATTTTCCTCTTTTCCTCCAACAACTTATACTCGGACACTGCCTCGCGTCGTTGTCATGTTCACCTTTGATTATAATATCGTCATCCTCGCGTCATACACTACACCTACATACCCTATACCAATATGCTTCCCATTCATGGATCTCATGCAGTGACTCCTGTACAATAATAATGCTCCGTATATATTTATGTGTGTATATTACACCTCGCAGATTCTCTCTTTCTGTCTCGGAGTCGCCACGCCGAGAGGTTTGTTTTCGCGCGCTCCCCTGCGCTGCTGCCACCACCACCTACACCTACACCTACACCCCCTCCTACCCTTCCTACACCTTAAAAGCCACGCGCGCGTATCCTTGGCCCTTTTCCTTGCCACGCTCTCGGGACACGTTCACCCTGCCCGCTGTAGAGGGAAAGAGAGAGAATATATAGATAGATAGATGATAGATAGATAGAAAGAGAGACAAGTTCTCTTTGGTGTAGTGTGTAGGTTGATCGAGCGTCTGCAAGAATAAAAAAGAATAAGAGAGAGAGGGACAACATCATACGAGTCAGCTGTTTCTTCGTCCTCTCTCTCTCTCTCTTTCTCTCCTTTTATATACTTCGTCTCGCACCCACTCGCTCATTCTACTCTGTCACAATCATTTACTTCCTCCCCCCACCTTTTTTTTCTCCTCCAACATCTTCTCCTATACCTACTCCTTCTTTGTGATGATGATGACGATGCTCCGACAAAATAAAAAAAAAAATAGCTTAAAAACAATCGAGACGAGATCGATGACGTTTTACGCGAGAGGAAGAGATCGGTATAATAGCCTCTATATAATAATACTTATAACGATGTTTTCAAAAACGATCATTTCAATCGCTATAATACGGAAATCCCAGCAATAACGTTGTTGTGATATACACGTGTGCGCTACTATATACCGCTGCTTTAATAAAGCTCTTGCTTTTACCGCACGTGTATTCTATATAATCTTGCTGCTGTATATATACGTCGTATTATATAGATTTACCACAGAGTATACGATTATTTTACCACTATATATATACAATACACACTTTGAAAAAGCCAAAAGCTTTAGAATTATATATATAGGACTCTGACCTTGATTTTGTTCTACATAAAATCCGACGTGTTCGTTTTTTTCTTTTTTTTTTTCGTTGTTATATACTTTCGCTATCAATATTTGTGTGCGCGATAAGAAGAAAAAAAAAATTTGCTCTGATATTATCTGACATATTTGGGTGGGTAATACATACATACATACATACAAGAGTCCTCGTAAAAGCTCGATACAATTTACGACTACCAAAATTTCTTTTTTTCTTTTCTTTCTTTCTTTTTTTGTGTGGACGTAAGTGCTTACTTTATATAAATTAATGCCTTTAAGCTGCTGCTGCAACTATTTTTATGGGCGCGAGTGTGTAAGCGGTATCGATTTTTGAGAGTCTGAAGGATAGAAGATGTAGGGTATATATATATATATATATAGGGGAGGGATAGAAAAGAGAGAGAGAAAGAAGAGAGTTGGTTGCTGTGAAAGCACTTCGCATTAATGGATTACGTTAAGTTTGAACAGATGCGCAAATGAGCTGTTTGTGTTAATTGACGGAGACGTTTGTAATTGATTTTTATTTTATTTTATTTTTTGTTTCTACGTTTTGCTGTATTGAAATTATTTTGAAATAGTTATAAAGCCAATACGACACACAGAAGGATATACGATATATGACTCTTGAAACTTGTTAAGTCAAACGTTATTGCCACCGGAACGCGCGAGGAAATAGCAATTTTTCGTTTCGTTCGTTTCATTCGTTCATTCGTTATCACCAATACAGAACAAACGAAATTTTCCTCTAAGCCGGCCTATGAAATAACTTCTCTCTCTCCCTCTTTCTTTTTCTCTTCCGTTCGCTATGTATCTTTCTTTCTCTCTCTCTTTCTGCCAAAAATATCGAAAGGTATTTCACAGCTTATCAAACCTCTCTTATCAATATTTTCCTTTCATTATTATCGTGGCAAAAAAAAGAGAAGATGAAAAAAATAAAAGTAAGCGAATAATCATAAAATAAACGTGGTGTATATATTTACAAGTAGATATCGAGACGCTCCTTAAAAATCGAAAGCTATACGTATAATGCGTGAAGTCTTAGCTTGGAAATTCGCACGCGATTTTTGATAAGACTGAAGAAATAAGAGGATTGTCGATTGGCAAGAGAAGTAACAATGAAATTAAGAAGAAAAAAAAATTTAAAGATCCGTGAAAGATCGAGGGAAGATGCTTTTACACACTATACTATACCTTACGCGCCTTTCAAGCTACACGCCTTTGGGATTCGAGATATAGAAAAGATACGATATTTATCAAACGGCATGGCAGCAGCCCCTTTTTTTCGCATCTCTTACATCGAAGTTGTGAAAAGAAGAAAAAGAAAAAAAAGAGTGCTACGTCGACTGAGAGCTGAGAAAAAAAAACGTATAGGGCCTCGAGGAAGAGAGAATTCGAGGAAATAAAATATATATACATATACATATATGCGGAGTAAAAAGGGAGGAGAAAAAAAAGAAATACGCGTGAGGCACGTGTCCCCAGGCCCTATAACCACCCACCCACACCCACCCTTACCATCCCTCTCTTTTTCTGCTTTTCACCTTTTTTTTTCCACGTCCTTCCATGTATACATGGAGGGCAAAAGAGTAAAAAGAGGGAAAAAATGGTTGTGTGTGTATGTGTGCTTATGTATGTTTGTATAAGAGTGTCTGGGTTATATTTGTATGTATGTAAGGTTGTAAGAGGGTAGTTGTAAGAGAGTGAGCTTGCGTGATGGGTTATATACGTGTACCAATGCCTGGAGTGAAACAAGTACCCTTCTATAACATGTACGAGTATGTATGAATGTATGTATGTACGTGTGAAATTGATCAAGGCCTTTATAGGGCCGTTGTTTACCCTCAGTCTTTTTTTTTTTTTTTTTTAACTTCTCTTTCTCTTTTCTTTTTGACAAATTGTGTGCTTCTATATGTATATATGCTATAAACGAGTAGCTTATGATTATATACCAATGACATTTCATACGTATATGTGAATATAACAGCGCGTGTGTTGGATTACTGCGTATTTTATTCAAGTTCTAGTGACGACTACCTTTTAATTCATTATGAAGAGAAAAAAAAAATAAAATGAATGATGGAGAGGGACGTTTGGTTAGACGGAAAATGTTGTTGTGAAGGGTGGTAGAATATATACCTAGTTGCTATTTTGAATTATAAATCTTAGAGTATACAGTTTGTCTTATGACGAATCTTTTTTTTTTATTATATTTAGAAAGATAGACGAAATGAATGGTAGTTGAGTTTTTTTTTTCTTTATATGGGAGACGTGAGTTTTTCTTTCATTTTTTTTCTTCATTTTTTTATTCAGTTTTTTTTTTATTTCCTTTTTTGATGATTCGTGATATATATAAAATTTTGATGTTATTTTCGTAGCCCTATTTTATTCTGTATGAGAATTAATTGCTGAATTTCTCTAATTAATAAAATAAAAGTGAATGGACCTTTCTTTTGTTTTCATATCTCTTGTTTTAACAATCGTCTATTTTTGGCTTTATTTATAACGGGATTTTTACTTGGAAAGTGTGAACTGATTAAAAAATATAATAAAATAGTTAAATAATACGCGAACAATTTTAAAATTTAATATAATAAAATATATTAAATTTGAAAAAAAATTTTTTCTTTTTTTTAAAAAAAGTTATTAAGCACAATAGCAGCTCAAGAGCAGTCCTATTTGTCCAGTGTGCTTTTCTTCTTTAACGACGCACAAGTAAAAACAGAAAAAAAAGAAAGAAAAAAAAATCAGAGCACTATATACTGTTGTAGACGATTTGAGCTTGCACGACTTGTGCTTAATGAGTCGAAAAGCTTTCAATTTTTCAATTGCCGACAGGTTATTCGTTAAAATTATTACCCAACTAGCCGATAGCACAAGCATTTAAAAGAAAAGAGAAAGAAAATTAAAGTAAATTAAAAAAAAAAAAAATAAAATAAAAGTATGAATGCTAGAGTGTGAATGAAAAAGTGTGTGTATGTGAAAAAAGAAAAAATTGGAGCGTGT
This sequence comes from Leptomastidea abnormis, assembly GCA_030522805.1. Lineage (NCBI taxonomy): Eukaryota > Metazoa > Arthropoda > Insecta > Hymenoptera > Encyrtidae > Leptomastidea > Leptomastidea abnormis. The sequence continues at coordinate 70,283 of JAPYZE010000052.1, forward strand.
GGAAAGAGTGTGTCAAGGGCAGGCCATCATTCGGCAAAACTGTCGAACATCGCCTGAATCCCCATCATCCGGTCGTCGCACAAAGAAAGAAAAAAAAATTGGTGGAAGAAAGAAAAAAAAAGTCAGCAGCCGCCGGGGGAGTATATAGTCTCGACACCGCAGACGAAAGGAAAACGAAAACAAAGCTCTCGATCACAGTCGTTGTCGTCTACAATCTTAGTGTATACATGTATGTGGCCTCGTCGTGGAAGGGAAAGGGTAATCAGGAGAAAAAAAAGTGCCGCCCAAGAGAAAATTGCCATTTCTTCCAACTGAGAAGAAAAAAAAAGGAAGAACGAAGAAAATGAAGAGAATAAAAGAGCTTGCAAGTAGAGCTTTTATGTACACGTGCGTCGCACGCTAGCATTTCCGCACGTATACACACGTGTGTGTATATATATGCGTCGTATAGCAGACGACGCGAAAGAGGAAATCCAGGGTAAACAACGCAAGTGAACAAGAAGAAGAAGGAATGAGAGAGAAGTGGACGCGTGACGTTTGGGGGAGGGGAAGCCGGAAGAGGAGAGTGAGACCCCTCCCCCCCATCCTACATTTGCTACGTCATCACGAACCACAGAGCAGCGACTACAGAGAGAGACCGGTAAGTCTATATATACACTTAGCTACCCTTTTTTATACTATTTTTATTTTTTTTTTACATTCCTTATTATGCTGAGTCGCAATTGATTTTGTCGCTTACTCTGTAAGTGAGTCAGCTGCTAAGGCGCGTGAGATTGCAGCGATTTTGCTGAAATTCCAGTAGAAAAAATGCAAATTGCGCTGGCTAATCTATATAATAATAGAAGAGGGAGAGCTTTATAAACACTCGAGCTTTAGTTGCTGTTTATATCTAGGTATATATATACTCTGGTGCAGTAGCTTGCATTTACTATATATACTACCAGGAACACTGGATAAAGTGGCTTGCCGAGCCCCAAGTAAATTGAGTTATATACGTCGTTTCGTAATATAATGACTTTTAGGCGCGCTATCTTGACTACTTAGGGGTAGGGAAAGGGGGTGAAAGAAAAGAGTTAAAGGGCCTCTGTTATACATACCTATATCCGGTATTTAAAGTCATTTATCTCTTTGTTTTTCTTGGTAATTGGATATTAATCAGTTTTGATTGCGTAGGTGTGTCGTCGTCGTTATAAATATATATCTCTGTTTTTCTTTTCTTTCATTTGCGATTATTGAGTTTTATTGCGTATTTTATTTTTTTTGTTTAAAGATATGTTGCAATATTAAATGTTTTGGTTTTCGTTTTACAAGTTTGTATATACGTCAACATTAATCTGACTTGCGTAAATAAATTTTTTATTTGTACGAACATGAGTTATATACATTGAGCTTATAATATGGAATCATAAAAAATTTATCAAGCTTATTGAAATTCAAGTCCTTCGAGGTTTTTGAACTTGAAAAATGTGATATTTGAAAATGTTTATTTATGAGCTTTTTTTTGAAGATATTCATGTATACCATTATTATTTACACGTGTTCGTGATTTTTGGTAAAAAGAAAATTCTTTAAAAAAGTAAAAAATATAAAAATTGAGTATAACGTACTAACGACCAACCTACTAAATCTTATAATTATTCAAATAAGGGTACATAAAATAAAAGCCATTTTTATGTTGTAATTTTTCAAGATATATTCTTTTGCGTGACCTTAATTTCAGCTAAATTGTTTAAAATTTGTGTTATTTAGCTGCATATGCACAATAAGTGTGCGTATGATATTAAGACTATTTTACAATTTAAATAACACACATATACATACACACACTATTTTAATAAAATTTATATCATGTTTACGACTACGTGTCAAGAGCACGTGACACCAACAATACTGGACATTTTAAACTTTTTGTTTGTTTATTTTTCTTTAAATATTAAAAACATAAAAATATGATATCATTAATATTTCAATTTGTTCAAATGAGAGCAATAAGAATGACTTTTAAAAGAAAATAGAGATAGATATATATGAGAGATAGGAAGAGAAAAAGATATATAGGCTTTGAAATAGGCGCGGCTAGCGAGAGACTTTCATGCGCGCGCTTTATACTTACTCAGCGTTAGTTTATTTCAACAAGCACGCAACGGTTGTCTTAGACGAGCTTGCAGAGGGATAGGGATAGGACGTACAGTAGAAGTGACTACTGGTGTGTGTAGAAAGTAGTACTCTATGAAGGTAATAGGGGAAAACGAGATGCGCTCGTGTACATGTAATGTACGATTGTTGGGAGACTAAAGGTTACGAGGAAGTACGTAATATACACTACCTATATAGGGTGATGATTATACATGTGTGCTATTTTCTTTTTTTTTTTTTTCATAATCTACGTTTTTTTTCATTTTCTCGTATACCCCCTTTTTTGTTTTATAGAGATATTACTTTTTTTTCTTGTTACTTATTATAATGTCAATTATACTAAGCACACGTTGAGATTGCCATGTTTAGGGTTATATTACTAAATACCTATTTATGAATATTTATATTTATGCATTTAAATAATGTTATTGTTTACCTCCTAATTGCATATAAAATCATGTCACGAAACAAAGTATTTAATTTTTCAGAATAATGTAATTAACTGCACGTATATAAATTAATATCGAAATTATTATTTTAATTTAAAAATTTTTTTCTAACGAGACTCGGTAAAAAAAGTAGTTGCAAAATAATGAAACAATTCGGTAGGTACCTCTGTTTCGTTCGTTCATTTACAATCCCAAAGCTCGTATATGCTCCTTGTTTTGACGACAGAGGTGTGTATATATCGTGGGTTTATCTCGTACTGCCATCGGCATTACCATCATCATAGCTTATGAACCCTTTGATCTAAGAGCGACATCCACCTTCTTTGTCATTCCTATACTATGCTAAAGATGATGTAGTGAGATACAGTAGTTATAGGCATAAAGACAGAGGAATATTATACTGTTATTAGTAGTAGACCCTTTGTTGTATGTATGAACCTGTTTGGATGTACATATATGATATATCAAAGAGCATACGTTATTGTATATTTTCATTTTAAAATTTGTACTCGCAAAGAATAGATTTTTAAATTGGTTTTGTGTGTGTGTGTGTGAGGAGGAATTATTTCATAAGCTGTGAATATAACTTTTGACTCTCGATGTAAGTATATCCTCTGAGTAGTGAGTCATGTGCCTTAAAAATTGAGATGACAACAACAATCTTCAAATCAAGCGAGATAATATTAATACGATAAAAACGCTTGAATGATGAAATTTAAAGTGAGAGACTAATTTTTTTTTTATCGCGATGAAAATATTTTAATGTGTTGGTGAATTTAGAATTTAATGTGTGTTGACTATTATTAGACAATTAATTTACTTCTCGTAAGAAACTTTTCTATTGAACATGCGTAGATAGAAGCTTGAATTTTTTAATTCCATAAATTTTAATAACAATAAAGGTTTTTCTTATTTTTTCAATTTGTGTATAATAAAAATATTTTTTATTACTATTTTTATGGGTTAAAATTTAATAATAGCATCAGCGTGTCTTGAAAATTTAATTTTCGTGGAAAATTTAAAGCAAGTCAAAATTTTACAAGGGTTTCGTCGTTGTACATATACACCTCTGGCTCTTTCTCATAGATTTTGATCGTGTGCTTCGGCAGGTGTGGCCTCGTATCTAAAATTGGAACTCATACTCTCTTTCTCTTTCTGTGTGTATATCCATACTTTGTTCCAATAATTTTTTAATTTATTACTATTGAATATTTTCTTTTAGATATAATTTTAATATATTACACACGTCGATGGAACAATAGAAAATTTAAATTTTTTTTTATTGAATTTAATAATATATGTTTTATTCAATAGACAGATATTTAAAATGTAGATAATGTAACATTGACGTAAATAGTTTTATTTTTTTATTAAATTAAAAATAAACATATTAGTTTTCCTATAATTCGAACTATTTACAGATCCTCACTTTATATACTACGTATAGGAAGTAATGAAGTATACAAAATATTAAATAAACAAGTTGTCACAGGTAAAGAGCTTTCTATAAATATAAAAATAGTAACGATATAAATTAACAGTAATGATCGAGAGAGAGAGAGAGGCTTGAGGAAATATTCAATAAGTTGAGCTAATTTGATCTGTCGATAACGTCTGCCTCGTTAATACATCTTAATGTTGGCGACAGCCGATAACCGCAATCGTTTCCCTTACCCCCTCTTACTTTGCTTGCATTTTGCGGCCACCTTACTGTATAACTTAATCAACAAAGACCTTAACTTAATATGATTTTCCTATAACTCTGTTTCGGATAGGCAATAGCAATTCTATTATACGAAAAAAAAAAGAAAAACAAAATCACGATTTATTAAACCAAACTGACTTTCTCCTACAAACGTTCCTTTTTTTTTTCTTTATTTTCTTTACATATATATTTAAGGTAGAAGGTAAACAGCTAGTATTATACCAAGAAATTGTGAAAAATGGTACGGGCTTTATAAATTAATAATAAAATTGTTTGTGTATAAGACATTTTTTTAAATTAGTTGTAGTAAAGTAACGACACACGTTGGTGCTATACAAATAAATTAAGGACATAAAAATAAATTAGGAAATTTTATTAAATTGTAGGTATACTTGTTAACTTGATATATTATTAGGTGTAGGGTAAGTTATAGGACGGAAATTGAAAATCGAAACTTTATTCTTTTAAATAAAGCTCAACGATTAAACATAAAATTATGATTTACTTATATAACATATCATATACAGTTGCAAATAATATACAAAAATTTAATTAAACATTAAAATAAATTAATTCACGTATTTTGCATAATATATTGTTCATAATGAACTCTTGGAAAATCATCGGCATTATATTTTAATAAAACATAAACAAGGACGATATTATCTTTAATAGTCCTTAAATTTTATCATCATACCAAAAATATGTAAATATTATTATTATCACTGTAAAATTTAATAATTTATTATCAAATCAATAATTAATTAACAGCCACACCAAAAATATACCATACCCAATCGATTAAACATAATACATCAAAAATGTCACATTTTCAACAGATCGTTAGATATTTTCAAAAATTCGATTATATATAAATCCGACAATATACATTAATCAAAAAGTAAAACATCGACATTTTATTTTTCCCTATAAATATCACCTCATTCTCACAAAACCTGAAATTAAACTTCATTTTATACGACAACGACCATTATATATAGAGGCAACACACACACACACACACACACACCTACCTCTCTCTCAAAGCATTGACAAATGTCGCAAGCACTTGTTTCAAATCGTTAATTAAAGCTTCGAATAGACATTAACGGTGTATGTGTGTGTGTGTGTGTGTCTGAGCGATCAATTAAAAATACTTTCCCTACTTAGAGCTCTGCCTCTCTTTCTCTCTCTCTCTCTCTCTCTCGATACCATTCCAAGCGCAATTGTAGCGCATTACTCAAGTCCCCCTCCTCCCCTTAGATATAGTGACAAGTAAAGAGCGATTATTGCCCGCCAGGCACAGCCAGACAGACCCTGAATTCTTAAAATTCCTTTTATTCTACGCACATAGGTATATACTTACCAATATGACTATATAACAATACTCGTGATGTCGAAGCATCGCATGATGATCGGTGTGTTATATCGTTGGACATCGAAAAACCAATTCGTGTATTTTTATATGCCACGTGTGTATGTACGTATGTGTTATACATTCAGAGGTATAAGAATGCAAAGAGCATTGATTTGTCGTCGTTTTCATCGTAGTTATATACATCTCATCCGCAATGGAGAGTATGAAAAAGCTCTAACAGAGCTTATACCGCGCTATACGTATATGTACATATAGGTACATACACGAGACAGCGGAAGAAGAAAAAATTGAAAGCCCGTTTTCTCTCTCTCTCCTCTCTCGCGTTCACCGAGCAACAAGTTACGTCTGTCCGTGTCCACGACAGAGAGTCCCGTGTCGTCTCTCCCTCGCTTATTTTTTTCCTTCCTTTACTTCTCTTTCTCTCTCCCTTTACTTTGACACGCTGCGAGGCCGGTATAGTCACGCGAGCAGAATGGAAAAAAAAGTAGAGGTAGGGTAAGAGAGAGAGAAAGAGAGAAAAAAATCCATACCGCGCGCGCGAGTATAACAGCAGTAGCAGTATATAGCATATACCTTATACCACTGTATAATACTGCTCCCTGAGCTTGCGCGGGCGCGCGAGAGACATACGAGTCCGCGAGGATCGTCGCTATATAGCGTGAATATGTGTCGGGGTGTTGTACACTGTGAACAGCAGCTCTATCTCCCTCCCCCTCCCCTTCCCCTCCCCCACTTCTCGCATACTCTACACTCGGATTTACTCGCTTGGCTCTTTTTTTTCTTTCTTTCTTTCTTACTCTCGCGACGTATAACCCGGTCTCTCTGCAGCGTTAGCTATACTCGCGTGCCAAACTGCCGATTTTCACTCTTTCTTTCTATTCTATTCTTTTTTTTCTTTTTTTTAATACATATATATATCGACGCGATATCACTTCTGCGTCACTCGCTTTTCTCTCGCTTTCTCTCTCTATACTTGCAAGTGAGATATGTACTTGCCCTCCTCCCTCGGGATATCCAGCCTCTTTCCCCTTTCTATGCCTCTGACATTTCTGGCTGCGGTTACAAGCTCTCCCCCCCCTTTTTTCCGCTTTCCGATGCGACCTCATCCTTCTTTCTTTCTTTCTTTTTTTATCTTTACATTTTTTTTCCTATATATCTATATTTCTCTTTTTCTCCCTTCGTTGCTCGACCTTTTCGCGCCTACTCTTCTTCTTCTTCTTTTGACGTCGTCACCTCTCTTGGCGTTACTGGCTTTTTTTTTGTCGGAGTTTGAAGTACCGTGAAGTGTAAGGAAGCAACCCGATTTTCATTAAGGTTTGCGTGATGTTTTTTTATTCACCCTACCAGTGGTGCGTGTTATAATTTTTTTAAAAAGGGAAGTCGTTAATTTTGTTTTTTTTTACTTTTTTACTTTTTTACTTTATTTTTGTCGGAAATGTTAGAGGAAATGAAAAGTTGTTGGTGGTTTGTAAAGTTGAGGATTAAATCATGGAATGGATGGTAGATTTACTCATGTACAGGGGGAATGTTGGCGTAAATTTCTGGTCTTGTCCCACTGGTAATATCGTTGCTAAAGGGAGGAGAATATACATATCTGTTCTGTTTACAAGTCTAATCACACCTGGATTCGGTTGAATTCACACGTGGTAATTTACAAAGTTTTGCAAGTTAAATTAATGATTAAAATATTTTTGTTAATTTATATACCTTAAAATGTTAATTTATTTTAAATGTAAAAAAAATCAATTAATTTTTAAATAAATATTTTTAAAGAAGAAAAATTAAAACATTTAAATGTAAACAATATTTGATAGTTTTCAAACAAAATAAATTACTCGTTTTTATTTAAATTCGAATATTGGATAGTTTGAAAAAGCTGTACTTTTATTTTATTTTGTACAAACTAAAAAAGTAAATTTTTCATTTAAAAACATACGTTTTCGTAAAGCTATATTCATATAAATGAAACTTATGAATGAAAGTTGTTTTCCCATTCAAGTTTTATGAAACAAATCAGTCATATATTTTCAGGTGTACGGTACGAATTCGATATAAACTTTACTTATATTAATTTAAAAATAAAATAAAAAAATTGAAAACTTTTCATACACATGTAAAAAAAGGTAATAATAAAAAATAACAATGTCTTGCAATCGAATATATCTCATAATTATTCATAAGGATTGGCAAATATACTCCAACAGTTTATTGTTATACACATTTCAAGCAAAGCTTTAGTTTCTATATTCTACAATGTTTTACGAAAGCTTACGACAGACTGACGTTTAAATAAATATGTGTGACTGCTTATTACTGTCTCTCTCTCTCTCTCTCTCTCTTTCTCTATGTCCATAAGCGACCGCATTTTCCTTGAAACTATGGTCAGTATAGACAATCCGTTCATTGGCTTGTCTATAGATTCAGACTACGTATTTTCAATTATGTATTGTATGAATGAGTGTAACTGATTTTAACCACATTTCTTTCTACTATTTTTTTTACAAGCTCAACAATGTGTTCATAGAATTAATTTATAAGTAAAAATAAAAAAAAGAATATTTTAAAAGGAAATTCTTAAATCAAAGTAATTACAAGTAATACGCATTTAAATTTGCACCAGATTCGCGCTTTTCAAAACGTACTAAGCTTTTGTAATTTGTCCTTTCTCTTTTTTTTTGCGTACGTACAGATAACGACATGAGGGCGTGTAGGTTACGATTGTGGCGACGGCTCTTTTTTTTCTCTTTCTCTTTTTCCCTTTGAATCGGGGCACTCTTTTATTTTTCGAAGTTTTATCTGACAAAAAAGGAAGAAAGCGAGAGTAGGGAGGTAAAGAGCTTTGCGCTCAAACGATCTTTGTAAAGAGGCGGCAAAATAGAGGAGGAGTATTACAGTTTTCTTGCTTATATGCCTACCACAATCCTGGCTTTTTTTCTCTCTCTTTTATTGTTTTCGACATCGTATAAAAAATGATTCTCTAACGAGTTTCGACGATACGTCATGAGTATAATATATGTTTGAAAAAAAAAAAATGGGGAAAAGAAAATAATAAAGAGGATAGGGGAAAAAAAATATTTTTAGATTTGGTAGGAGAAAAAAAATTAATTCAGCTTTTCAATCTCGAACTTAACGCCTCCCTTCCCTCCTACTTCAACGATCTTTCACAATGACAATTCAGAATCAGTGCAATAATGTCGATTCTATACGCAAGTTGCCGCGTCAGTAATTTTTTTTTTTTTTTTTTTTTTTTTTTTTGAGAAAGAAAGATACTTTTTTTTCTCTCTTTTCATTTTTATTTTTTAGCAACGTAAGTATCTTCAGGGTGAAAGATTTCGTAACAAGAAATGATATTTTTCTTTTTTATTCCAAGTCTAAGTATTGTTTGTCATTTATTATCTTCTTTTCTTCGAATAAAATATTGTTCGTATTGAAAGGAGGTACATTGTAATCCGAGAAAATTAAAGATTATAAAAACATATATTGTAATAATTTATACTTGCGTAATAAAAGTATTATTTTACTCTTCTTCTATAGAAAGAAGAAAAATCATTAAATTAAAAAATATTGTAGTATTTTAGTTTTAAAATATAATTTAGATCACGAATACTTGATAAAAAAAATATTTTCAAGTACAAACAAGTATAAAACTCAAGATAAACATCCTTAAAACACACATACACATACTCTATATTTCCCAACTACATTTTGTTTTTTAAAAAGCCAGTAGGTCTATATATGTATATTTTTTCTTCTCAAGCTCTCGTCGGCTCGCATTTGACTATTTTCCGCTCGGCTGGGCGTAGATAACATCATAAGCTCCACTTAAGATCTTCCGCGAAGTTAACTTTCCACCGTTCCATCAGTGGCAGCAGGGCATTTCTTTTTAAATTCCCAACGAAGCTACTAGACACACAGACAGGATATCTTATGTATATCTACATATACGTATCTATACGACGATAAAAACTTACGTGAGCTTGACGCGTCCATTTACATATATCACCTCTACTCCCCCTCCTTTGCCATCTCTCCGGAAGTATTTTTCCATCCTTGCGTGTAAAATTCAACAAATGGCATGTGCGAGAGAGAGACTCGTGCTCGACTATGAGCTAAAGCTTTGCATATTTTCACGCCAAGTTTCACATAAATCAACTATACAAAACGCATACGTAGCAGTTTTAAAAAATAAATCTCAAGTAAATTACTTTACACCACTTAATTAGACCGAACACGCGGTGGTTTCATTTTTTTTTTTTTTTTGGCTCTTAAATAGTAATTATAGTTCGCGAGCTTGACTATGACAGCTTTTTGTGAAACTCGTGCATAAGCTCTTACGTGCCGCAGGGCCTAAATGCGGCCTCTTTTTCCTTCTTCTTCTTCTCCTCGAAAATATTGTTCGACCTGACGGCAAGAGGTGAGCAACGAAATCCTCTCCTCTTCGGTAAAGCCTTACTATTCCCTACGAAAGTCCTTTTCTCTTTCTCTTTTACTTCGCATGGCTAGATCTCTTCTCTTTCGGAGCTTTCGTCCGAGATTTTTACGTCGGGCATTTTTTTTTTTATTTTCTCGTGACACGCTATGCTGAGCTTTGCTATATGCTGTTGAAGAGGAAGCTGGGATTTTTGCTGATTTTTTTTTTTTTTTTTTTTTTTTTTTTTTTTTTTTTTTTTTTTTTTTTTTTTTCTGTTCGTAATTGCAGCCGTCACTCTGTAAAGTTTTTACCTTTTGTTGGAATATAAAAAAAAGTAATGTGTGGGTTGATGAATTTAAAGAACGGTCGTTTTATTTTTAAGAGAAATTAAGAATTATTTTTTGTAAACTTAAAATTAATTAAGAAGTTTAATTAATGTAAATAAAATATAAAATGAATAGAGTATCGGTATGAATTATTTTTCTTTTATTGTATTTTTTCTAAATTGCGGACATTACTTTACGGATAGTAAATTTGATTTGGACTCGCTAGAATTTTTATCATCTTGCAAGGGTAAATTTTTGTCAGACGTGACTGGAATACTTTTTATTTTTGAAAAAGCCACATGTTTAAAAGATCAGTGAACACTAAAATAATAAAAATAGTCAGAAGGTGAAAGCAATTAGTGTATTAAAAAAAAGTGAATTAAAACTTAAGAAGTTAAAAGTTTTATTTTAGATACAAAACAACAACAAGTTTACTAAATAAAACTTTGATAAAATTTTAATAAAACTCTTTTTCTTTCTCTCTGTCAAAGAACAAACGTAGGTAGAAAATTACTCTCATAAGAAAAGTCAACATCGGTCTACCAAACTTACCTACAATTACACTTCAAAAAAAAAAAAAAAATTAACAAAAAAACTTTATTGACAATTCATCAAGGAGTTTCAATCAAGCAACGTTAGCTATGGTAACACCAAATTTTTTATCAAAAGAAAAAAAAAAGACCGAAAAAGTAAGTTTTTTTTTTATCGCGTATATAAAAGCTTCGATAAAAAGTCAAGCAAACCAAGTCAAAGTCAAACCATCACTCGTGTGTCGTACTAAAAAGAAATTCTTCAAGTTTTTTTTTAATTAGAGAAGTAGAGCTCGTCAAGTTTTACAGTCCTGAAAAAGACTAATAAAATAAAAAATAAAATAGTTCCCCAGACGTTGGCAGAAAAGAGAGGAGGGGGGGGGGTTGTATGACACGTGAGTCGCGTAAATGTCGCGTGCTTTTTCGTGCGTGCGCGCTCTACCTACTTGTCTGGCTCGTGGTAACGCGACAGTATAGTAGCAGCAGTTATTTGTGAGACAAAAGATTAGATACTCCTCCCCACCTTCCCCTTCTCATCCTCCTTTCCTCAACGACGCTAGATAATTATCGCGAAATAAGGGGCAAACGTCGTCCGGGTCGTTTTCTTCGTAATTGATATGACTGAGGTGGGGGGGGGATAGGGAGGAAAAGGGTGACATCAACAACGAGCTAACGGGTTGAGAAATTGTCTCTCTCGTGTTCTTGAAAGCGAGAATATACCTACAATGTCTTTTGGTGCACTGATTAGAGCAGTGTTTAATACGTTGCACTTATATACTTACAGGCGTGTAAGTATGTACTTAAATATGAGTATATAATATCGCGGTTATTATATATACGCACATATGAGAAAGTTTGTTGCTTGAAAGACGTCATACACGTCATATCGTGTGCTGCGTCCGGTGTGAGTCGATGTTGGAATGACAACGAGGAAAGCAAGCTGCATGAGTGTCTGTGTGTGTGTGTGTGTGTGTGTGTGTGTGTGTGTGTGTGTGTGTGTGTGTGTGAATTAAGGTATACGATGTGTTCAATGATGGATATAATTATGTCGTAAGCGTTTAGTTTAATGACGAGTTGGAAATATATATATATATATATATATATATATATACTTATAGCACGATTAAAAAATGCAATTACAAGTTATGGTTTATTAATTGTTTTTTTTTTTTATATGTATGATATATTAAATGGTATATTCAATTTATAAATTTGTTTTAATTAGAGAAATGGATATGAGATTATTATTTTTTTTTTTTAATTATTATGCTTTTCTTTTTATGAATGTTTGATCTTTTTGGTGTTCATTACGTGATAAAAATGTAATATTGTGAGGAAAGACTAATGTAAACAAGAAATTTCATTTGTTTTTTTTTTCAAATAATCTTTGAATAATCTTGAATACAATTTTTTACTTTTGTCTACTTGCATTGGATAGTATAAAAAGTTATCAAATGATATTTCGTCGTTTTATTTTTTATCGAAAAATCAGTAAAATTATAATCAAGCTATATCTTATTACAACGATTTATCGATCGAGTACAAGTATATAATTAATGAATATTTTTTATTCTTTATGTAATAAAATACATTCATTTTTATAAAAAAAATAAATTATTTGTACATAATCGAATACACGCTATTATCAACTAAATCAAAGACTATAATTCAAGAAACCAAAATTAACTCAATAATCACATTGATTTCTAAGAAAAGCTCAATAACATATATACCACACCCCCCAAAAATTTCAAAAACAAAAGCATTAATTTAAAAATCCTCGTATATATCTTAACAAATGTAAAAGCTCAAATTCTAACAATATAAAGACCCACGCAATTCGTACACACGTAATCTCTTTCTTTATATCCCAGTGGGATACACCCAACTATAGAATCTCAAGACAAATCTCTCTTTCTCTTTCTCTCTTAGTGCAGTGAATTAGCAGTGTACAGCGCGTGCTTGTACTAAACTTTACCACGAGACTTACTCTCTTTAACTCTGCGTTGTCTCGTAAATCACTATACACGAAATAATGTAAAATTAGTCTTTCTCTCTTTCTTTCTTTTTAAGCAGTGAATCTTAGCTCTTTCTCTTTCACGTCAAGCTGCCTTTTAATTATAATCGCGCTGCTACTATACCACAACTACAAAACTATAGTTGTGCGCCTGCCGCGACTAAATCACCGTTCTTCGATTAACGATTCTCTTGCATGCTATTTGCGGGGCCGCCGCACAAACGAGTGAGCTTTTCACGCGTACATAGTATATATAGCGGGACTTATTATAGTAGTAGCTTAGTCGAGTGCATGTATAAGTATATATAAAGTGAGAGAAAGAGTCATGTACTGCTACTGCTTGCTGTCTGCTGATGTGCTACGCGCGACATACATATCTACACTGCAGTTAATTATTATGACGCGCGTCGTATGTGTGTATGTGTGTGTTGGCTGAGTTTGGCCGCAACAACGCGCTTACAGGTGTGGCTGCTGCTGGCTTGGTTAGCTTGGATTTATTAGGTCGTGGTGGCTTCTTTTTTTCTCTTTTTTTTTGACGTGATAAACTGAATTTTTACGAAAAAAAAAATATTGATTTATTTAAGAAAAGAATATTGGAGTAAAAAATAAAATAGTATTATGTAGAAATAATATAATAAGATTATAATGAAATGAAATGAAATACGTGAGTGCGTCAGCTCAGTAGTTCCAAATTAGCTAGCAGTTGGAGAATAACCCACTCACATATACTTATATACAAATGCATGCGTATATATACTTACAAAGAGAAAGAGAAGCCAGGGTATATATTGCGTTGCAGGAATCTAATCGGCGCGTAGCTAAAACTACTTCAAGCCGCGAACGAGAGAGAAAGAGAGAGAGAGAGAGAGAGCTTGCGAGCTTGCGCTAACGTCACATATGTATAGTCAGTTCAGTTGGTTTCACATATATAAAGCCACAAGCACACACAAACACGTGGTGTTGATGCGGTGTGGCATCAGGTGCACTTGATGCCACGCTTGTATATGTATAGCTCTAAAAGAGAAAGATAGAGAGAGAGAGAGAGAGAATAGAACGAGAGAAGACTTCTATATACCATATAACCAGACCGCAGTATAAGCTATATACTACGGTCGGGTTTAATTTTATCAGCAGCGAAAAGTCCAATCATCCGGAAGCTTGCGGAGAGAGAGAGAAAGTAAGAGAGTAAGAGAAAGAGGTATAACAACCGATAGTGCTTTGCAATTCTAAAGCTCTTCACTTCTCTACCCCCCCTTTAATACATATTATGTGCTTTATATATATAGCTTTATAACCATTCATTGCTTGATTCCAGTGTCAGGTTTACGCATAAATTAAAATTTAGAAATGTACAGTAGCAGCAGCAGCAGAGACAGGCTGCGAGAAAGAGAGATAAGATCAAGTGCTTATCTTTAATTAGCTACTATACCGCGCCGCCCTCGAAATTGCAAAAGCTCTCTTTTTCTCTCTCTCTATCTCTTGCGATATGTCTACGAACGGGAACGAAACAGAAAGAGAAAGAAAGTGAGAAAGTGAAAGAGAGTATAAAAGAAAAGAGGGGAATAGTAGGGTATAAAATTAGTAGCTAGTACGATTCAGGCCTCCCAGCCATATAGCGTTGTTATATGCATCGTAATTTCTCTCTTTTCCTCTATCTCTCTCTTGACGGCCTCACGCGTATATAGAGCCCTTGCTTGGTATTCGCACTCTCGTGACTCGATGGGCGAGCGCTTACACCCACCCCCTCAACAACCAGAACCAGTCCATCATCATCATATACCAGGAGGAGTTACACGTTTATTGCTTTATCGCCTACGCTCTTATTTATCGATTACTAGCTTCTTTAAATAAAGATTAACCTCTGGCTATATATGAGGAGAGGAAGGGAGCTGTACACATATACACGTGCGCGTTAAGTTAGAAAGAGAGAGAGGGAGAGAGGGAGGTCAGCTTATACATACACATCTACTCGATGGGATATTGCTATGATGCGAAATATAGCAAGCGCACGTGCTTCCGGCGACTTGCGAGCTTTTCTGTATGTTTCTGAATATGTGTGTAGGTGTAGGTGTTCTTCCTCTTTCTTCCTCCCCCTACTCTCTCTCTTTTCTTTCTCCAGGGAAATTATTTTCTTGCAATAACGCGTGTGTCTTTATACCTTGCTGGCTTTTGTTTTGATATGTAGGTGTATGGCCAATTTTTCATCTTGATAAGGGTGAATGAAGCTTAGGGAGAAACCACATTTTTTATCTTTATTTTTTAATAAAATGATTTTATGTTTGCAAATTACGATTATCTTTGTTCATTTTTAAATTTTATTAATTTGTTAATTTTTTTTTATTGATTTTTATCTTCTCATTTTTTTTTTTAATTATAAACTTGTTGGCTTTGGGACAATTAATTAAGCAAGATGATTAAGCTAAACGTTGGATTATTGCAATATAAATGTTTGAGTTTATCTTAATTGTTAAGTGAATAATTTAGGATTTATTGATATAATTTAAATATACAGATAAACGTGCCAGTAGATGCTAAATATATATATTTTTTTAATCATATCTTATATATTGTGTTGCATTTTAATGTAATGATATAATATAATTAATAATTTTAAAAATAGCTTGATTTATAAATAACGTGAAATAATAAGTTTATCGAATGTTGCCACTTGGAATTCTAATGTTCATTAATAACACACTTGATCGATAGAGATGAGATTCGATTTTTCGCGAAGAATATATATCCTATTGCAGCATCTCTTGAAAAGCTCGACTTTCACAAGTGTTAAGCCCAAAGCGATATATTCCTCTATCCTTCTCTAACATCGGCCGTCCACGTTAAGATCGTTCGAAAAATTTGCTGTCGAAGTAGTTGGCAAAAGAGAGAGAGAGAGAAAGAAAAAGTATTCCCGATGACTTTACATATAAGCGCGATTATCTTGAAACTGCGATATGCCAGGAGCTCGAGTATATATATATATATATATATATATACGAATAGTTTTAGGGCATACGACTACGCCGGATGCATAATTCAAATTCGATTTGACCTTGATTATATTCTTTGGAAAGCTCCTACCCGGAATGTATACTCTTAGATGAGAAGTCCGATATTGCTATTATGCAGTTTTTTTTTTGCAAAAAAAAAGAAGAAAGTTCTTGAAACCGACCAAAAAATGGCTTATGTTAATTTTAAAGTTGAGTGGATGCTTGTCATTTACATAGTTTTTCAAATTTGCACAAATTGTTATCGTTGTTTTTATTATTTAAGAAATATTTTTCTTTTTATATCCAATTTAAATTTTATTGATCACAAGTGATTTATACGTATATTAAAGTATACCTGATCCTAATAATTGTCAAGAAAATTAGAATAATTAAAAAAAAAAATCACGTGAAAATTATTTTTAAAATTAAATGAAGTTATACATTGTACCCTGCCAAAAGTTTGTGATGTTTAAATTTGCTTACGTTCAATATCTAAGCTTCTTTCACATACACAACGTTTACCGTATAACAACGGATACGTACGTAGCTACGAGCTTGCATGACATCAAAAGCTCTAAAATTTTCGCATGAAAGTGAATTTCCTCGTTAATTTGTGTTGCAGCAACTCCTGGGTTCTATTTAGAATCGCGTGTTATGGAATATCTTTTTTTTTTTTCTTTTTTTTTTTTAATTATGCAAATATGATAAGCTTTTGTTAATCAAATTTGAATACATTCAACTAATAATGAAAAAGCTTTGTGTTCATATGAATTTCAAGCTTTTCTATGTAATATACCTAAACGTCTTTTGTTTTTTAATGTAGAAAATAATTTTGTCAACTTAATCAGTAGTTTTTATTGTTATACGGTATACAAGAAACTACATAATAGGTACGAAATAATGATAACGGTAACATTAAATAAAATAAAATCACGTAATCTACGTTATTTAGTAAACTTTTACCGAGCTTTTTTACGTCAACTTACTTGTTTAGGTTATTTCCAACATAACGTCACAAGTAACTTTTCTGAATAAAAGAAATGTTTATGACAGAAACCAAAAAGTTAGAGGATAACGTAATAACTTAGTTTATGCACTTTTTTCATCATCCTGAATTTGTTTTTCTTTTTTTTTTTTTTTTACGATTGTTCACTTATTCTTAGTCTTTTTTTATTACAAAAACTTACTAAAGTCTACACTAAATGTTGTTATAGGCATGTTATAGATTTATATAAATATTACAATTGAACAATAAAAGGCAAATATAAAAAATCGGTAAAAAAATATCGCATTTATCACAGACCCTTTCTTTTTTTTTTGGAAAAAAGTACAAAAAAAAGAGAGAAGAGATAGGAAGATAGAAAAAGAGAGAAATGTTACGTGATCTGGCAACTGGCCAAAATCTCAATAATGACACAAACTACGTAGTCGCGCAGCATCGTCCGAGGTCCTGTCTGTCGCACGAAATCGTTATCAGCAAGTTCCGGGCTAATTCTTTTTTGCAGCTTCATACTTTTACTACTTGGAAGGGAGGGGGTTGGAAAAAGTTGCGTTCACATATGTCATTTTACGTATATTTAGCAAAGTAGTTTATTAGGAATTCAAAAATATGGATGTGATTTATATTGAAAGATGATAGATGTTTTATAGGATATATCGACTGATAAAACTGCGTGTAAGTTGATAATATATGATATCTGAGAAATAAATTGTTAAATATTCCATTTGATTTATTATCTAAATATAAGTTTAAATATTTTTTACTCAATGGTAATTAATTAAAACCCAATTTTCGTATTGGTAAAATAATTATTTTTAAATGCTTTGCTTGTTTATTATTTGTAATATTTATGTAAAATAAAAAAAAATTTATTTACTAATTTTAATTTATATAAAAGAAATGTCCAAGGAAATGTCAAGTATACAAAAGAAACTCATAAAATAAATTTGTTTGTTTCAGGTCAAAAGGCTTCTTCTCTCAGAAAGCCGTCTTCTAAATCTGCGTAAGTTTTTAAAAAAATCTACTATGTTTTCCATAATATTTGATATTATTAAAAATTTAATAAAACTTGATCAATAACGTATTAATTAATCAAATGATATTCAAGGTAGGAATTACATTGTTTTTAAAAGATTACAATTACATAAAAATGAAGGTAATTGTGGCTTAATATACCTAGAGAATATTGGTTTTTACGAAAACATAAGTTTTACGAATTAAAACGCTTAGTGTGTGCTAAAACACACGTTTAAAAAATGTAGTATCTTCATTCTAGATTAAGGTTACAAATTGTGTCTTTTATTATTTATATCACGTGTATTCCATGGAATACAACTGGAATAATTGTAGGTTTGATAGTTTCATTAGAGATTTAGTAATGTAAATGTTACATGTAATTAAAATCTAAATGTTTCATTCTTGAAAAATTATAGTGTCTGTTTTCCAATTAAAACAAAAACGTTTAATTATTCGCGTTAATTATATTTTTACGTATTTTTTTTTTCATGACAAATTTAAATCCTGAAGATAAATTGTGAATGAAATATTTTTTTTTTATATCTTAATACGTTCTTTTTTTTCTTCAATGTGACTGGAATGTTATCTTTAAATTTTTCATACTCCTTCATCTCATCTCTATCTCATATCAGTTTATTTCCACGTGTACATATCATACCAATTTTATTTCTTTAGTATGTTTATGTTTGCCCTTAATCTTATAAATGAAAAAGAAAAAAAAAACGAATAAAAAGAAAACGACATGCAAGATTTACTCTTACTCTCATTTCTTATCTGACTCTCCCAGCTTCGAAATTTTTTTTCCTTATTTTCTACTTCTCTTATTGTTCATTTTTTTTTTTCATAGGTCAAGACACGTCTCACATATAAAACACGAATATATCGTGGATTTAATTTTATTCTTAATTTTCATAAATTTTTATATAAAAATCAATACCCAAATAAAAATAGAATTTTTAATGAGTAACATAAAAAAGGAAAAAAAAACATTAGCCTGCTCCTTTTAATAAACCAGCAAAACGAAATAACCTTAGATTTCATTAGCGTTAAATTATTATTTTTACTCATCTTCCTCCCCAACTAAGTAATATTTTTTATCAAAATCATCGTTTGGCTAGACGTTAAGCACGCCATTGCACGAGATCATAAAAAAGTTACCGTAGACAGTTAGTTCGATGTCGTCGTCTCGTACACCATTTCAAAAGTAAAAGAGAAGAAATAAAAGTATGCCCCAAAGCATCAGACGAAATAAAATATGTTAAAAAAAAAAGGAAAAATAGCCGTTATATTGGCGGTAGCGAAGTAAAGCTTAGGTTTGCCGCATGCATACATACAAAGAGAGAGAAAGATCGCATATTATATACCTACATATACATGTATAAGCGTATAATAAGGGAAAGAGCACGAGTTGACTCTGTCGTGGTCGAGCTATAATAGCTGCGGTTCGAAAATTCAACTCGCCCCCGCCTTTGGTCGATTGCGACAGTTATTGTACTAGAGAGAGAAAGAGAGAGAGAGAGGCAGAAAGCTCATCGCTCTGCTGGCTAAATATTGAGATAAATCAAGTGGACGGCTTTTGTGGGGAAAGGATGAGAAGGATGAGGGAGCAAGCTTGATTTTACGCTTGATCTGAGGGGGGAGGGGAGAAGCGTAAAGCTTTGTAAGCTTTTATCCGAAAGCTTGTTTGACAGATTTTTTTTGTTGTTTCCTTCTACTTTGAGCCAATTTATTTGAGTTGGGATATTTTATCGTTTGAGTTATATTAGAATGTTTCTCTCTCTCTCTCTCTACATGTCCATCAAGAATCTTTCGTTTACATCGATACTCATCGCGTATTAAAGATTTTCTTTCCATCCCAAAACTTTATCACGTTTATCTTAACAACAAACAAAACATTTTACTAGTTAGAAGAAAAACAAATATTCAGCAAAATTATACATTTCAAAGCACTTTAATAAATCAATTAAACGATTTGAAAAATCACGTCATCTGCACACAAACATATAATCCTTTACTTTGCGCATTTTCGTAATAAAAATTCTAAGATCTTAAAAAAAAAGAAAAATAAAATAAAGCGGTAAATTCCAAGCGTAATGAGGAAGAAAGCGAAAGAGTGGAAGAAATAACGAAGCGAGGCGTCTGATAAAGAAGCCGTCTATATTATAAGCGAGGTGGAAAAGTAAGGCGAGAAGGGTAGGTTAAAGAGGAAAACGCGAAGAGAAAGAAAAAGGGGGGGAGGAAGGAGGGTGAGGGACTCGTGCCAGGTTTTGTTTTCGTCTTGCGCATATAAGGATAGATGGAAAGGGGAGGAGAGGGGGGGGGGGTGTGAGAGATGGCTAGTTAAATTCATAGAAGGAGAAATCTTAACTAACGAACCCTTTGTCCTCCTTCTCGGGGCCAGTATAACTAGCCCCTCCTCCTATTCTCTTATTTTTCTCGCGCTACGTAAGCTGCTATACGTGTATGTGTAATAATACTATACACCACGCGGATCTCGATATGTATATAGTTGCGCCGACGCTGTTATATATACCCCTTATTTCCCCTCTGCTTCTAAAACTAGTCGGCTACTACTATACTCGCGTGCGTCTCTGCCAGAAACGCGAGCCAAACATTTAGCTAACGCTGTAGTATCGAGCGTTAGCTACTTCTATACACACAAGCTTCTTTTTATCCTATACCCCTATACTATCTTTTTTTTTTTTTTTTACATTTTGACTAGCCATCCTATCTATCTTTTTCTCTTTTGCTATTTAGTTTTACTGACGAAAGAAAACTCTTGGCAAAATGTTGATTGACCAAACTTAGTCGAAATAATTTTTTCTCTCTCTCTCTCTTTTTATGGTTTTTTTGGTAAGCTTATTTTTAAGCGTTGAAATTAGGAGCTTTTACTTGAAAAATTCGACACACGAGCTTGCAAGTGCGAGACGTAGATATATTATTATGTGACATATTTTATTTTTGTGAAAAGCGAATGTGACTACGTATATATATAAGTTTAGCCAATAAATTCGTACACTTTTGAATGTCTTATTGAATTTATTGAAGAGATATGTATACGTCCCCTTGGTAATAAGAAAACTTGTTTATCTGAAATCGCTCTTCCATTTTATTCAGCCCATATTGAAAGTAGATGTATAAAATACTTATTTTCACTTGCCAAATCGTTTTCTGGATTTTTTTGTCCATTTTTTGTATAATTTCGTTAATAATTTTAGTTTATTGACATTAGTAATTTGCGCGTAAATTTAATTCAAGTCTTGAAATTTTCATAAAAATTGTTAATCGATAGTAATAATGTGTTTGAAGGATATATAGAAAATTCAAGGATCAATATTGTATAAATTTAGATGAGTATTTGATATAGATTAACTTCACTTGAAATATGTTAATAAACATAAAAATAATACATACATAATTTGGGGGGGGGGGAGTTGTTCAGACGATGGATATTTAATTAATTTGATGTTATATGGATAGATCAATCAATCACCAGGAAGCTTGTAATTTAATTGTATGTTCAAAATAATTCTTGACCTTATTTAGTTAACTAAAGTATCCTTTTCATTCGCAAGCATTTTAATAAAGTTTCATGAAAGCTCTTACGAATATAATTATTTTTTGCTAGCTTTTTCTCATTAATTTTTTTTCTCCTTTTTTTTTAGGGGGGCTCTGAAGTTACAGTTTCTCCCGTAATTAAATGTGTTAAATGTAAGCTCTTTAGAGGATTTTATTTTGAAATTTAAAAAGCTCGTTTAAAATATTTTGCGACGAATTAAAATGAAATTATTGAAAAGATGTTACTTTCTTAAGCTATCTTAAATATGTGTGTAAGCTTATTTAATCTCTACACTTGCTGGAAACAAATTAAGAAAATGTGTTCTTTTTTAATATTTTAGATTATTATGACAGTTTGATATAAAATAAATAATGTTTTCAGGATTTAATCCAATATATTTTCTCGTTTGACATAAAAAGTTTTATAATTTAATAAAAAAAAAGCTTTTATAAAAATGTTACTTGTAAGCGCTGATTCTATTTAAATTCATCAACATTGCAGCTTCATCAAATTATTAGAGCCAGTGTGCCAAAAACAATTGAGTAAAACTTTTTTTTTTTAATTTAGTTACGAGTAAATGAACAAAGAAAAAAAAACAATGTACATGGAAAATGAATTTTTTTTGTTACACACCAAATGAAAACTTGTTGGAAAATTTTATTAAATTCTAGTCTACAGTACATTATTGGCTTATATATACGTGTTCGATATGAAATTTATACATTTTAACGTCTATAAATTTCTTATGAATTCATTATTGAAATTACTGATGTTCAATATATTGACATCAATTTACAAATGTTTTCCTCTTGTACAAAGCATTTGACTAAGATTTCAATCAATATATAGCAAAGCTTTTAATCAATTTGAGGTATGCCAAGCACATCACAAGCTAGAGATAGTGTTTATAATTAGAAAATTAATCAAGTTCAATCCAAAGGATATAAGGGCTTCTTGTAAAGACACATTTCAATTTCAGTAATTATATTTTATTTGTTTTGAATTAATTTTAGAGAAAAATATTAACAAATTAATTTTTTAAATATCTTAATTATAAAAAGCGTTTAACGTGAAATAAAAAAATTTCAGTAGTAACAGCCGAGTATGGTAAGGCGGGTACTGAAAATATCTTTTATTTGAAAACTAGAGTCTGAGGCATTGATACGCGAGCTTAGGTTACTTATGTCATTGTTTTGCAGAAAACAATGAGAACAGTTGCGTATATAGATGTGGTGGTATTCTAAGATCAACCAAAACCTAGCTATGAATAATCATTAAAGATCCAATTCTATACCAATTTCTATCCTCCCATCTTTATAAATAGACGCAAAGAATTTATACATCAAAACAAATAAAAAAGCTTTATTAGAATTGATTTTTCTTCTTAGACTAATCTCATTTTATGCTTTAATAAAAATTTTATTACGTTACTTTAATTTGCTATATACTCTTTATACGTAAACTAAAATATTAAGAGAAAATACAGTGTCTTGAATAATTAATCTATTTTGATGTTCCTATGTTATGGTTGTGTATAAGAAATGAAATGCATATGAAATTTGACTATATAATGTGATTAAAAACACGAGCAAAAATGAGTTTTGTTACATTTCTTTGTTAGACTACGTTGACAGCTGGAAGCTTTTGATATTTCGTGTTTCAAAAAAAAAAAAAAAAAAATTCTATGCTATTACGAATTCAGGTATATAATTTTTTTTAATTTTCACTACGATACCATCATACATAAAATATTGAATTAAAACACAAACATTTTTTGTGTACGCGTGGACTTTAACTATACTAAAGTTACGGTTTTGATGATATAATTTTAAAAGTCCATAGATTTACGTAAAATCGCGTGCTGAATGACGTACATTAACATTAAGTGCAATTCCGGATTTCGTCTGATAGCTTACAGAGAGAATTTCAAATAAATTGCTTGAAATTACAGAAATTTAGATAAATTTAGAAAAAAAAATTATTTTGTTTGTTTTATTCGTAGCTAGAAATTTTTTAAATTATTTATTTGACATAAAATAAACAAATATTTAAAAAGTTTTTGAATTGATGGCATTAAACATTGGATTTATTTTGTTTGTTCAAGATAAATGTTTTAAATCTGGTAAATAAATTTTATTCAGTGATAGTAATACGTTACGAGATCAAAGATAAATTCAAAACAAAGGCATCACGTGAAAAAGAGCTACTACGTCAATTGTGAATAATTATAGTGTTACATGACGTACATATAATGATTGTTATTTACAAAATTACTACGTAATGCTAAGTCTCTTACTGACCAGACGATATATTTTTACTTTACGGACGTGCATCAATCTCTCTCTCTCTCTCTCTTTTCTAAGACCTTGTTTAATTTAAATTAAAGTTTATAAATAATTTCTAATACGATCGGATTATTTTTATCAGGTATCGGTAACTCACCTAAGATTACTCAACTGTTGTCGGTACATATTGTTGAGATCATACGAGCAAGTGCGAACGTCGACTTATTCAACTGAAGATAAAGCAGACGGCTGTAAATTAAATCAATTTTTTTAAGTTTTTGGAAAATCGAATAATAGTATTTTATTTTTAAACGTACGTTCTATTTATTTTTATAAAATAAATAGATTCAACTAAGTATCTGATAATTTAGAATATTTCGAAAAAAAATAGTCAAGAATGATGTATTGAACAAAAAAGCTCTAACGTTGGTAAGCTCAGTAAGCTCAGCATTAAAGCTTCAGCTGTAGACATTGTAGGTGTCTACCTCGTCGGTAAAAGCTTCACTGGACAGAACCGAGAGAACATTTTCGATCAATAACTGTTTGTATAGTTTGTCGTTTCATTTCTATATGTTAAGTTTTTATTATTATTTTATGGAATAACAACAAATACGTAAATGTTAAACATATATTATTATTGTTTGAAACTGCGTTATAATTTGTGTCATCATTTATATATAAATATTTAACAAACTAAATATTTATATGATTTTAATGTCATATTTACACTGCAGAATATCCTATGAACTACAAACATTTGTTATCGAACAAGTCATTGCTGTAGACAAATATTGATATTTGTAATTTACCATTACGTCATATAGGTATATTATGACTGTGTTTTTTCTCCAAAGATATTTTTTCATATGCTTTGTTTAAAATGCGCCAAGGCTTTGAATTTTCGAGTAATACAAGTTGGTGAGTTGAGTCGGCTATACACGGTCGATTCGCGGGTAAGCCTCGCGGCGCGCGCATATAGCCTTAGCGACGACTAAGACTACTACGAAGCGACCGACTGAAATGCCAAAGTCCTCGGGGGCATAATAAATCGGGCCGTAGGCGACCCTCTATATACTTTTCTTTCCTTCTCATACTGCTAGTATTGGAATTTCAGAGTGGCTATCGATTTTTCAGCATTCTACATCCATACCCAATTCGCGTTTTTTTTTTTACTTTTCGTTATTTTTTTTTTATTTCAGCCTTTCAATCGGGCCAGATCCTCAGCCTCCCCAGGTGCTACTGCTGCGTAGTAAAAAGTCGAAATGGCAACTGGCGTTTTTGCTCTCCTGTAATTGTCAATTTTGCGTGCATCTATTGGTAGCTTGTGAAAGCTGCGCATAGATTGGTATAAAAGTTTGAGAGAAAAATCGATATTTTTTTCCATTTGAGTATGTTTTTGGGTTAAAGCTTTTGATATGGATGTGAGAATGAAAAAAATATTATTTTTAGTCGTTGTTAATATTTATCATATTGATTATTTTACAATAAGATATTTGTATAATTTCATTATAACAGTAGTATTAAATTATACATTTATTTTTTATTTAGAAAATGTAAATTCACCAACAACAGGTTATTCAGAAAATATGTTAACAAAGGGATAATTTTGCTAATTGAAATATGGAATATTGTAAAATATTCTATGAATAAGTTACCAACATACACACAAACCATATAATATGATATATTCAGCATTTGTATTTATCCGAGCATAAAATCAATAAATTATGTTACCAAATCCAGCTGCTATTGTATTATCTACAAATTGAAATTGATGAAATCCTCAATTGAATATACTATTGTCTTGACTAAAGGAATTATACACATACCTATATACAATTTCTCTATTTTAAAATTTTGTATTTCACCATTTCTTTGTTCAAATTTTCAAATGAATTTATAATTAAGATATTTATACCTATGAACAATAGATTTACCAGAGCAATTAAAGCAAGCTAAGCCGCGTTATATATTTATAAATCTGTGTTAACTCATCTGATTAGTAAATCTATTGTCTATCCCAACATTTACCTTCTTACAGCATTTACATTTACATTTACATTTACTTGAACAAATAACAATTTTTACACCTATATTTTTTTTAATACAAATGCTACCATCTCAATCAATTATAATCATTAAAATCAGTCACACGCATACAACACACTCATTGAAAACAAGAAAAATTTCTTTTTTTTTTACTTTAGCAAATTTAACGATGCAATTACAATTCGAATCGCATAGCGGCTCATTGAACACCACTTCGTCAAGCAGACACACACACATACAATTATCAAACGCTCAACACACACATACACACAGTATACGCTTACACGCAACGTTATTTCAAACCCTGCGATAAATCATTATCTCTCGCTGTTAATTTGGCTTGCATATCGATCTGTATGCTCTACTGGTAACCCTTTCTAGTATACGTATATCTATAAAGGACCATCATCGTCGTCATCATCATCACGTGTCTTCTAATGAGAGAACCAAGCGTTAAGTGTGTGTGTGTGTGTGTATAACTGAAATGAAATTGTTCATTCTTGTGTGGAATATATAAACACAATTATAGTTTTGGGTAAAATATTGTATTTTTATATTATTTGTTTTGGGAAAGGCTTGTGAATAAGAAATCATAGAGTAGATCGTTATGGTGATAAATATAATATTCTTATTTTTTTCTTTTGCGTGTGCTTAGATACTTTTTCATGGATATATATAATGTGAAAAATTGAATTTATGTAGTACAGGTTTATCATTTTTGCTTTTTGCTCGCTTACTTCTAGTAATTGTAAGTGTAAGTTCTTTAAGAGCTTTTTAAACTAATGAAATTATAATATCGTATTACTTCGCAATTACTTCCTTTCTATAGTATAGATATAAAGTCAAATAAAGGCGCTATTATTTGAATTTATTTGAATTATCCTCATATTTATCATTCAAAATCCATATTTTGAATTTGATTAAAACTTATATATTTAAAGTCAGGATATATATTATAACGTTATTACATTTAAAACTCATTTTACAAACAGTTTTACAAAATTATTAAAACTTCGTTTAAATTATATATAAAATACGTGGTAGGTGTTTTTTTTTTATAAAAGGAAAAACATGATAATTTTAAATTTATAGATTCTCCTTGCGGTAAACGTAAGGTTTCTCTCTTTCCATAATCCGTGTATAGCAGCCGAAAATTTAAAGCCACTCTACGAGCATTAAATTTTCGAAAAGCACACACACACACACGCGCGAGAGAAACTCGTAGATCGCGATTCAGTATACTATATGATATTTACTGAACGGCCCCTTAACCCCTTCGTGCTCTAGATCAATTTATAATAATTCTGTTTTTATTTGGTGAGGATTTTTAACTTCTTTATATTTTTATTTTTATAAAGCTATCTTATAAAATGTATTATGTGATTTGATGGATGAGTAGATTTATGAAAAATATTGAAAAATTTAGATTTATTTTATTATAAATATTTTGATTAAATTAGGTATGAATGTAAATAATGATTCTAAAATCTATTTGGATATTTTATATACTCTGTAAACATAATTTTAAAATTACAGTTAAAAATAAACGTGAAAAATGATCATGTTACGTGATGATTGACAGATATAAATTATGCTAGGCAAACAAAAGAGACAAGAAAGAAAAAAAAATTCATTTTTGCGTATAGTTGTCTTGAGAAAAAAAAATAGCACTAAAGTCGTATATGCAGTAGAGATAAAAAAAATATTGATAAAACCAGAGTAAGTAAAAAAAAAATCGTGGGTGATGGCTTGAAAAATCGTTTTTAAAGCACTTTGTGTCACGAAAACTGTATTTGAGTTTCTTTTTTAAAATTCAAAAAATTTGGATAAATGTCGTAGAAAAGTTGTTCAAAAAGTATATCTCGAGAAAGAGAGAGAGAAAAATAAAAGTACTGCGTATATGCGTGTAAGCATTGCATTTGCATAAGACATGTAAATAGAAAAAATGTATATATAAGAATTTTTTTGGTGACATTTTCAAATATTTAACAAGGACACGATAAAAATAAGAGATTTTAAATTGAATTTAATAGTTGTTCGTTTTACAAATTGAAATTATCAAAACAAAAGATTCAAAAGTAAAATATTTTTTGAAAACATTTTAATTGCTTTAAAAAAAAAAATAAATAACCAAGGACACTATAAAATCGAGCGACCCCAGAATAATATATATCCATAGATTTCATCAAATGCATTCAGCCTAAGATGCAAGTCACCACGTCAAAGCAAATGAGAAGAGAGAAAGGGGGGGGGGAGGGAGGATAGTAGGGGAGTGGAGAAATGGGGCTAGTGCTTGGCTATGAGCTTAGTAATCTTGGACATTTCCGATAACGAGGTGAGAGAGAAGGAAGAGAAGGAGGAGAAAGAGGGATCCCCCGATATGTACTGCGCGATCTTGACAGCCTCGAGGCTCTCGGTAAATTTGCCGCGTTAATGATTTCCCCTCGTCATCATAGGTATAGACTTTCGTGATATACGTATATCACGAGCCAAAGTGACGTGGAGAGATAGTGAGTGCATATTATATATAGACGCTAATCGTGCCGTCAGTAACTTGTCTTTAAAATAAAAGTAGCGTTACTGATGCTGGTGATGCTGTTGCGTGAAGACTGTGGACACTTGTTTTTTCTCTCTTATTCAAGTAAGAGACTTTTGGTTTATTTTGATATACAACCGAATGATTTTAGCTTTACAAAATCGCAATTAGTGAATAAAATAAATTGATTTTATTTTCATTCCTGTTAATTAGCACGTGATATTTCTTTGGTAAAAGACAAAATTGGCATCAATAGTAAACGACATTACTTATTTGTATATAGTCTGTAGCTTACGTTTAGTTGGCTGATACAATCTAAATAAAAATAAAAACACACGACGTGTCACTGGTCACGTTGCTAAAGTGTCTGTTACGCAGATTTTCTCTCGCTCTCTCTCTCTCTCTCTCTCTCTCTTGTTACTTGCCAAAATGTTTAATTGGACATACTTTAGACACTCACACCAACTACCTCCCATTATAACTTTCTGTTTCCCTAAATAAATAGCCTATTATTAGTAGACTGCTGCTAAATTTGTTTTGGAATGATGTTGCAATTTGTGTGTGTGCGTGTGTGTAATGAGATAAACTTAGTTTTCGAGTAAATTAAGTTGATTGCATTTAAATTTAATGTTTTACGTTAATTTTGAAATAAAACAAGCTTTTATAGATCTTTTCTTTATATGAAATAAAGGAGAATAATAGGAAAAAAATAACGATTTATCAAAGAGGCTCAAAAAAATGTGAGTTATAAATATCTATTTCTGGCACTTATATGGGATTTCAATGCGAAACCAATAAATATATAATATCAAGATTTTTAAGACCTCAATAAACAATGGTATATTTATATAAAGCTATCGGTAATAATATATTTTATACAGCTTATAAATAACAATAAATAAATATAAAAATAAAATCAATTTACCTTAAAATTGTAATTACAGTATACTTTGAGCATACATCATCTACTTTATCCAATTCTCTGTCACCTACTAAGACGTAGGATCATCTATATATCTCAATCTCACTAGTTTCTTGTCTCTCGCTATATACATGTATAGGTATATATTTCCGATAGCTTGTTCAAGCAGACATAATCAAAGCCCGCATCTCTTCTCTCCTCCTCTTCTATTCGGACGACATATATTCGCTTGGAGCCCAACTTTGAAAGAGCGCCCTCCCGTGGCGATAAATATACGCAGCTCCTTGCAGCGTTATATGGAGTCTTATGGGGTCGGTGA